>CAUYON010038305.1:0-11392 GCA_963573935.1 Arctocebus calabarensis
TGCCCATCAACCCACGAATGGATTAATAAGTTGTGGTACATGTATACCATGGAATACTATGCAGCCTTAAAGAAAGATGGAGACTTTACCTCTTTCATGTTTACATGGATGGAGCTGGAACATATTCTTCTTAGCAAAGTAACTCAAGAATGGAAGAAAAAGTATCCAATGTACTCAGTCCTACTATGAAGCTAATTTAAAGGTTTCATATGAAGGCTATAACCCAACTATAGCACAAGAATATGAGAAGGGAGGGAGGGGGGAGTTGGGGTGAAGGGATGGTAATTGGTGGGGTCACACCTATGGTGCATCTTAGAAGGGTAAAGGTGAAACTTATTAAATGCAGAATACAAATGTCTTCATACAATAACTAAGAAAATGCCATGAAGGGTATGTTAAACAGTTTGATGAAAACATTTCAGATTGTATATGAAGCCAACACATTGTACCCCTTGATTGCACTAATCTACACAGCTATGATTTAATTAAAAAAAAAGTTAAAAAAAAAAACACAGCTTTGAGGAACTAATATAGCAAGGTTTTGAAACCTTACAAGCTCTTTGTACAGTGCTGCTAATGTAAATGCATGATGGCAAGTTTGGGAACTTAACTGTCAGACTTTCATATACATAGAGTGCTCCCCCCAAAATTATTTCAATATTCTGACTAGATTAGTATTTAATGTACTATGTGGTTATGATTATATACATTATATTCATTACAAAATTGATATTATATATTTTAAATCTAAAAAAAACTGTTCTATGTCAGCATCTCAACAATACTCTTCTATTCTGTAAACAATGCGGGGAGTGTTAATTAAATAATAAATTTTTTGAGCTAAAAACAAAAAAAAAAGAAAGAAAGAAAGGGAGGAAGGGAGGAAGGAAAGAAAAATAGAAGACTCAGGAGTTCCAGGAAAAGAGAAAAGTATTATTTTTTATAATTAATTCTTTAATTTTCCCAAACTTTAAAGATACAGATTTTCAGATTAAAAGATCCTATTTAGTGCCCAGTACTAATGGACAGAAATTAACTCACATCAAGTCACTTCCTCATGAAATTTCAGAATCCTAGAGATTAAAAAAAAGGTCCTTTAGGTTTCCAAGGATAGAAACATAGGTCATAAATAGAGAAACAGAAGTGAGACTGGCTTTCAGTTTCTCAATAGCAATACTACAAGCTAGAACACAATGGGAAAATGCCTTCAAAATTCTAGAGGAATATTTTTTCCAACCTACAATTCTATAGTAAACTATCATTCAAGTGGGAGAGTAGAATAAAGATAATCGCATAATTGCAAGGTCTCCACAATACGTTCCTAAAACAATATGTCTTGGGAAGTAACTGGAACATACGATCCACCAAAAGGAAGATGAATTCAAGAAGGAAGACAGTTAAGACAGAGTATTTAGTAAACTGGAGCTTCAATACAGGGGAAATGAAGGGAACCTTCAGGATATGGAGATTTGAGATTCCAGACTGATAGTGAAAAGAGATTTCAAATTGTTAGCTGTGCACCAGGCAGGAGAAGATACAGGTTTTGTGGGGCCTAAAGCTTATACAATTTAGGGATCCTCTTTAAAAAAAAAAAAAAAAAAAAAACAAGTACAGAACTAGGTGTGAAAATGAATATTGATTTACAATGATAAAAGAAATCACAGCAAATAAAACATTTTTAAAAGCTGAGAAATACCGCAGACATCACAAAATCGTAAATTCATTGTTTGACCCATGTCTATAATTTTGTCCTCTGTGTTTTTAGTTTCATATTTCCTCCTCAACAGTTTATTATGAAATTTTCCAAACCTATAGAAAAATAAAAACAACTTTACAGTGAACCCCATATACAATCTCATAAATTCAACCCTTAACATTGTGCTATACTTACCACAAATCTATTTCTTTACCCATTCATCGCTCCATCTCATTTTTTTTTTTTTTATGAGACAGAGCCTCAAGCTGTCACCCTGGATAGAGTGCGGTGGCATCACATAGCTCACAGCAACCTCCAATTCCTGGGCTCAAACGAGTCTCCTGCCTCCGCCTCCCAAGTAGCTGGGACTACAGGCACCTGCCACAATGCCCGGCTATTTTTTGGTTGCAGCCGGCATTGTTGTTGGTGGGCCCAGGAAGGATTCGAACCCGCCAGCTCAGGTGTACGTGGCTGGCGCCTTAGCCCGCTGAGCCACAGGCGCCAAGCCTCCATCTCATTTTTTTAATGAATTTCAGACGCAGCAAATTGTAGATGTCAGTACAATTCCCTTCAATATTTTAACATGCATATCATTAACAGATCATATTTGTTTATAATTCTTGTCTCTTATTCATTTGAGGTAAGTTTACATACGATGAAATGTGCAAATCTTAAGTGTAGGCTGTATACTTTTTATTACTTCTTTATATAACAATGATTTTATGATATCATCTTTCTCTAGAGAGAATGGGAAGATAATCATAGTCTTTTTCCTAGCATGGTTAATCAAAATTTATTTTTTTCTCTTTATTTTTTATTTTTGTGAGATAGAGTCTCACTTTGTTACCCAGGCGAGAATGCTGTGGTGTTAGCCTGCCTCACAGCAACCTCAGACTCTCGGGTTCAAGTGATCCTCCTGCCTCAGCCTCTCGAGTAGCTGGGACTATAGACACAAGCCACCAGGCCCAGATAATTTTTCTATTTTGTTTTCTTTTTTGAGATTGAGTCTCACTTTTTTGCTCTTGGTGAATGCTATGGCATCACAGCTTACAGCAACCTCAAACTCTTACATTAAGTGACTTTCTTGCCTAAGCCTCACAAGTAGCTGGGACTACAGGGACTCGCCACAATACCCAGCTATTTTTAGGGATGAGGTCTCACTCTTGCTCAGACCTCAAGGAACTGGGCTGGTCTGGAACTTGTGAGCTCAGGCAATCCACCCACTTCAGCCTCCCAGAGTACTAGGATTACAGGTGTGATTTTTCTATTTTTAGTAGAGATGGGTCTCACTCTTGATCAGGCTGGTCTTGAACTCCTTAGCTCAAGTGATTCCCCGGAATGGTAGAATTATAAGCGTGCGCCACTGCTCCCTGCCAAAATTTTTTTTATTAGTAATAGTAGAGACATATAAATAAACAATTCTGTACCATATAGATAGTACATAGCACTGTTTGAAATACTGCCACAGATTTATGTAGAATTCTGATAAATTCCACTAAGGAAAAAAAAGTATAGTGTGTTTATAATTGTATGTGTTGCATTATCCAGTATATTCCTGATAGGAGAGAACGTTCATTTTAAAGTAGGCATTGCTGAAAACTGAATCAGTCACTTAAAATTTTCTACATCTGATAATTGGAAAAATTTTTTCCCACAGACTAACTTCTAGCTCCTTACATTTCAAACTTAGTTTCTCCTCCCCTTCTCATCTACTTCTGCCAAGCATCACACAATGTGTCCATATCTCATTATGACTTCTGACTCCACACCTAACTTAGTACCGGTACAGAAAACATGATGTGTTGTTTAAGATCTTTTTTCATTTATATAATATACTCATTGGTTACTGTCTGAGGCTTTTTTTATACGTTGCTTTATGATATTCATATTAGAGAACAGAGGAAACCCATTTTCAATGCTCTTTTTTTTTTTTTTTTGTAGAAACAGAGTCTCATTTTATCGCCCTGGGTAGAGTGCCGTGGCATCACACAGCTCACAGCAACCTCCAACTCCTGGGCTTAGGCAATTCTCTTGCCTCAGCCTCCTGAGTAGCTGGGACTACAGGCGCCCGCCACAACGCCTGGCTTTTTTGTTTTGCAGTTTGGCCAAGGCCGAATTTGAACCCGCCACCTTCGGTATATGGGGCCGGCGCCCTACACAATGAGGCACAGGGACCGCCTTCAATACTCTTACTGAGAAGAAAAAGTTGCAATGGGCTAAGACTACAGCCAATGTCCATATGAAAGAGGGAAGTGAATTAAGTTTGCTCCCAAGCAAAATAGAGTATGTGTCTACAGAGCTTAGCCATGAATAGAACTATCTTGGTGTAACCCACCTAAGAGAGGAAGAATCTCTGTCCAATGTTTTGAAATAATTCAAGGACAGAAAGTTCTCAATCTTTTACCCATAACCTTTAAGAAAAACCAACTAATTAATTTAGGACTGTCAAAGAGAAGGGAAACTGGGTTTTGGCCTAAAATACTTCATACATGAGTTTGCTTATTTTAATTATGAAATAAATAACTAAAGTTAATGAATCCTAGGCATGGCCTGTGAAGAACATGAACTCGGAGTTGTAGAGACCTGAGCTCAAATACCCCCTCTGCTACTAATCTAACTACATGACTCAACTGATTAGCTGTTGCTGCATAAACGACCACCTCAAAACTTGGTGGGTTAAAAAGCAACAAGAACTTATTTAGGTTCCAATTCTGCAGGTCAGCAATTTAGGCCAGTTCTCCTGGTCTCCTTGGACTCTCTCACATGTCCCATAGGTCAGCCAGGTGGCTCTGCTTCTGGAAATTGACTGGCTGTCAGCTGTTTGCCTCTATTCCTCTGTCCGTGATCTCTCATCCACTAAGCCTGGACTTGCTCTTATGGAGAAAAGGGGTGGGGGGGAGGTCCAGTACCGTCAGCGAAGTGTCTAAAGCCACATTTAAGCTTGGAACTGGTATAGTGTCATTTCTGCCATAATCTTTATTTACTAAAACAAGTCATAATGTCAGCCCAGATTCAAGGGGTTGGAAATGATCTCTATTTCTTGATACAAAAAGTAGCTGAGTCATGTTGCAAAGGCATATAGGTACAGGAGGGTCATTTATTAGGGCCATAAATCTGCAATCTATGACAGTGACTTTGGGCAAATCGCCTTACCTCATGAGTCTCAGTTTCATCATGTCTTCACCGAAAATAATACAGAAACCAAAGAGTTTTAGTAAAGAATAGAATAATATATCTGTTGCTATTACTAGTCAGCATAACATTTATTAGTTTATCTGAACAGTTACTACTTAAAAGCAGAGGCCTTCTTTTATTATTATTTTTTGAGACAGCCTCAAGCTGTCGCCCTGGGTAGAGTGCCATGGCATCACAGCTCACAACAACCTCCAATTCCTGGGCTCAAGCGAGTCTCCTGCCTCCTCCTCCCAAGTAGCTAGGACTGCAGGCACCCGCCACAATGCCCAGCTATTTTTTGGTTGCATCCGTCATTGTTGTTTGGTGGACCCGGGCTGGATTCGAACCCATCAGCTAGGGTGTATATGGCTGGCGCCTTAGCTGCTTGAGCTGCAGGCACCGAGCCCAGAAGCCTTCTTATTGTTTAGATTCCAGTAAAGTCTGTTTCAGCCTCAGAGCTTTTGCATTTGCTGTCTCTTTCACCTACAAAACACTTGTTTTCAGATCTTCACAGGAAAAGCTCTTCTCACTCAGTACTCAGCTCAGCTCTCCTCTCCTCAGATACACCTTTCTGATCAACCTTTCTAATGCCTCTACCCACATCTTCACCATCAGCCTCCATCTGGTATTTGTTTTCTTTTAACTCTAATAATCTAAAAAATATATAAGATCGTCATTTACTTACTTTTGTATTGCCGGTCTCTCCGAGTAAAATGTAAGCTCCATGAAAGCAGTCATCTCGCCTGTTGCGTTTATTGATGTAGTGTATCACAGAAACAGAGTGGGACTGGTACGTAGTACGAGGCTGGGTATTTAGCGTCAGATTTGGCTCTGAGGAAATGGCACATAGATGAGTTACTTTTGTGGGGGAGAAATAGAAGGTTGGGTAAAGATTTGGAGTTTGGGGTCATAATTAGGCCCAATGAGAGGCCACAGTGGACAGCCCTAAGGAGAGACAAGGCCCTGTAGCGTTCAGATGCTGGTTCAGATGCCCACCGTTTGAGAGCCAAACACAGAGGCAAGTGTTGGTGAAGGATAGATGGTTTATTCTCGTGCCAGCAGCTGGAGGAAATGGTGGACTATTATCTCAAAGACCATCTCATCTTTCTCTGCTGAGAAGCAACTTACAAAGGGAAAGTGCAAAAGGGATTGGTGGCCAAGAGCAAGCTTTGTGCCAGTTATGGTGACTTGATTGATGGTTATCAGCAAAAAAATTGGTCATCCTGTGGATCTTGTCATCAGCTGTCTGCAGTTGACTTATTATGGACTTTTAATCTGTTTTACCTCAAGATCATTTTTTACATCTTGTGCCTCATAGCTGTGTAAGCAAGCAGCAGGTTAATTCTAAACTTTCAAGACAGAACAGGCTGAAAGCAAAGTGGCTTCCCTTTAGCTAGCTTAGTGGGGTAGTCTGATTGGCCCTTGAGATGTGCTTGCAGTCCTAGGAGTGATAAGTAGCACCCAGCGGGACCTTCTTCATAGTCCTGTATGCTTTGAGCCTCATTTTGCATCATTTGCTCCTTTATCAGTTACATTATTCCTTTTGTCACTGCAAACTTTCTAGGAGTGCTAACTTCTAACTATATAGACTTTCAAACAATAATCTTGCTTTTAGTATCATAATCACCTACTCTCAGAGTTACGTGGTGCCTCAAATTTCTATGCCTTCCAGGGTTCTGCATACGAATTAGCTTGATTCTGAGTTTCTGTACTGCTGGCATAGCTTTCAACATTCTCTGATTGCTAAATCTGTTACTTCTCATTCACTTGCTCTCCACCTTGCAAAATTTTGGTGCTGTGATCCCCTCTCCTGTTCTACCTTTCTTTCTTGTTTTTCTCTTGTCTATCACATTTAATTGGAATTTGGGGCTTAGTTTCTTATGCCCCTATAAGAATAGAAAACAAGATGTTGGGTCAAAGAATCACTGGAATTGAAATTGACATCCCACATATAAATGCAGGGATTTCAAAGGAATGTAACATCAGAGTAAGAGTAGACCAAAAAAAAAAAAAAAAAATCCATCAAGTAGCAGAGGAAAATGACAAGGAAGTATTTTTACCTTGACTCTGGGTAGGAAAAAAGAATTGTCCTTTAAGAATTTATAGATAGGGGCTCAGTGCCTGTGGCTCAACGGGCTAAGGTGCCAGCCATGTACATCTGAGCTGGTGGGTTCAAATCCAGCCCGGGCCCGCCAAACAACGATGGCTGCAACCAAAAAATGGCTGGGCGTTGTGGTGGGCACCTGTAGTCCCAGCTACTTGGGAGGCGGAGGCAAGAGACCCATTTGAGCCCAGGAATTGGAGGTTGCTGTGAGCAGTGATGCCATAACACTCTATCCAGGGTGACAGCTTGAGGCTCTGTCTCAAAAAAAAAAAAGAGAACTTAATTGTCCTAACCCCCATACCCTAGTCCACAAGGCATATGTCATCAAACACTAATATATTATACAAACCATGGGCTCTTCCCAAAATATGATACAATGATAAATCAATAGCAAAAGATAATAAAGGAGTTGGAAATTCAAAAACATACCACATACATCAAAGATGAAGTCATAATAAAATTAGAAAATATGTATAAATGAATGGTAATAAAAATGTTATAAACTTGTGGAATGCAGTTAAAGCAGTATTTAATAAGATACAAATTGCCCCAATAAATTTGTGCTCTGCAGGCCAGCAAAAGACCTGACAATCTGATAAAAAATGCAAATTTCAGGCTCTAGCCAAGACTTACTGAATTAGAAATTCTGGGAAAGGAATCTGGAAATTTGTATTTTGACAAGATCTGATGCATGCTGAAGTTAAGCCCCACTACCTTATGTGTATATGCTGAAAAAAAGAGAAAAATTAATAATCTAAACACCCAACTCAAGAATTTAGAAAAAGCTAAAGAAATGTATTAATATATGCTCAATGACATTTAAAAATAAAATATATATGTAAAAGTTTTATTTTATTTTTATTTTATTTTATTTTTTGGCATCACAGCTCATAGCAGCCTCCAACTCCTGGGTTAGGGTTAGGGTTAGGGTTAATTCTCAATTCTCTTGCCTCAGCCTCCTGAGTAGCTGGGACCACAGGTGCCTGCCACAACACCCGGCTATTTTTTATTATGGTTTGGCTGGCGCCGGGTTCGAACCTGCCACCTTCAGTATATGGGGCTAGTGCCCTGCTCACTGAGCCACAGGCACTACCCCTATTTAAAAGTTTTAAAGGAAAGAACATTAACACCAATCCACATGTAATAAAAGGAAGAGAATTATAATGTTAAGAATAGTCATTTTATTTATTTTCTTTTTTGTGACACTTTGTCACCCTTGGTAGAGTGTCATGGCGTCATAGCTCACAGCAACCTCAAACTCCAATTCTCTTGCCTCAGCCTCCTAAGTAGCTGGGACCACTGGTGCCTGTCAAAGATGGGTGTCTGCTCTAGCTCAGGCTGGTCTCCAACTCCTGAGCTCTGGCAATCCACCCACCTCAGCCTCCCAGAGTGATAGATTACAGCTGTGTAATCCTACAGGTGGGTTCATCTCCTGGCATAGAAATTTTCTTTACAATGTATTTTAATGGCTTACATTTTATGCTTTACCCCTCAAGAGAAAGGAAACTGATCCCAGTCTTCCTCCAGCTTGACTGATTTCTGAATGGATCAGCACAAGGAAGCTGTATAAAAAATAAAGCTATACATAGAAAAATACTTCAAGATATCTCATTATAGATATCTGTGCAGATACATGCATACTTTTTTTCCTGGACAGAATCACAAGAAAATGTTATAAATGATTTTATTTGGGGAGAAAGTAAGGTAAGGGGAATGGATAATTTTCAGTTTTGCTTTTTTGAAACATTCCCTTTGAGTTTGAATTTCTGATTTTATACATACACAGTTACAACTTTTAATTTTAAAAGTAATAACATGGCTTAATTGAACTGTGAGGTTATGGTACTTAAATCTCTTTTTTAAAAAAACCTGGTTAAGGGGGTGGTGCCTGTGGTTCAAAGGAGTAGGGTGCCAGCCCCATATGCTGGAGGTGGTGGTTTCAAACCCAGCCCTGGCCAAAAACTGCAAAAAAAAAAAAAAAAAAAACCCAAACCTGGTTAATGTTATAGGGTGTTAAAACACACACAGAGTAATAATCATAAACAAGTTTCAAACCTGGTCTGGGTCAGAACATTTTTTTTTCTATATGTAATTCATAACCTCCTTCTAGGAATAAATTAATACATCTTAATAAATTTTCCGACAAACTCCAAAGAGACTGAAGATTTGTTCTAAGAAGCCCAGTCACCCAACTGTTAATCAAGAGTACAATTACCTTTAACTAAATATAATTTTATTTGGTATCTAGCCTAACAATGATTATCTATTTCTATAAACGGTCCCTATCAAGAGTAAATCTTTGAATGTGCCTGATAGAGTCCTTCTCCTTTGCAGCAAGATTTGTAATACAATAAGCGTCCAGATAACGGGATCTAGAACGTAACTCATTCATTCTTTTAACAAGTATTTGAGCGCCTATCATATGCCTGACTTTGACAAGTACTTGAGTGTCTATCACGTGCCAGGCATTGTCCCTGAGGCTGGGGATGTAAAAATGAACACATGAGATTGGGGGAGAACTACAGTTCCCACAATATATTGCTCTTGGGGCTTTCCCCCGGGCCCTTCTTTCCCAGTAGTCTCTTCCCACGGTTCCGGCGGCCCAGCAAGCCCCGCCCCCGAGCTGCCACTTACTCGGCTGCCGGCAGGAGGTGGACTACAACTCCCACAATGCCTCCGCGGGGCTCCGTGCAAGGGCAACCCCTTCCTCCCGGCTGTGCCGGGGACGACTACAGTACCCAGAAGGCGCAGCTTTCCCTCCTGGGTGTTATCGCCCCTTTCCCGGTGCGGGACACGGTAGTGGCTAGCGAGCGTGCCAGGCCTAGGGCTTTCTGTGTCCTTCCCCGGGTCAGGGACAAGCCAGTGACTTGAGTCTTGGGCACTCAGCCCGGGAGGGAGTGCAGAAGGCCGCCGTCCCTTCTGTCCAGCTCTCGTCCCTTTAGGTCCCTCTCTTGCTCCGCCCGCAGCCGCTTGGACGGGTCCGGGAGGGACTGCCAGGGCAGGGGTGGCAGTCGCGGCGGCTCCGGCCAAGGCGAGGCTGCGGCGCTCGGAGCGGCGATCGCTGCGGGAGCACCGGGGAGGAAGCGAGAAGATGGCGTCGGAGTTGGAGACCGAGGTGCAGGCCATCGACCGGAGTTTGCTGGAATGTTCTGCAGAGGAGACGGCGGGGGTGAGTGCCGGGACCTGGGCGGGTACATCGGCGCGCACCCCGGGAAGGAACCGACTCTTGGAAATGTTAGAGTGGCCGGGCCCAGACTTGGGGTGACTGCCGTGCCGGCCTTGTTTCTTGGGGTAACGATCGGGCAGGCCACCGAGCCTGCCCCTCTCTTTCCATCTGCAGTAGCCCCCAGAGCTGTGCTGTGCACCAGCCAACCTTTCTTTTCCTTTTCTGCCTTGACAGACCACAGCAATTCCTTTATTCCTCCTTTCCCCCACCTTCCGATTAAGTTCCCAACTCAGGAGCTTTTGCCCTTTACACCAGGTCTTGGAAGAGGGGAAGGAAGGAGATGCATGCTAATGTTTTCGATGTAATCGCCCTATTTTATCTTCCTGATTTTTCCTGAGGTTGAGAGGGGTAGGGGAACAGTGCCTCCTCCACTAAACATGCTACACTGAGCCCCTACTTTGTTGCTGGGACTGCCCTGGACACCAATGATGCAAACAACACCGCTGTCCCTCATTATCCACTTCAAGTGCTTCCTCCCCTTCACTCCCAGTTTCGTTAGTTGACAAGGTGGATGCATGTGTAGAAAGTTTGCAGAGTAGGAGAAAGTAGTAATGGAAGCTGGGAGATTAAAAAAATAACTTCTCCAGAACTTGGGGATAGTTGGATAGAGAGGAAACCTTAAATAACATTGAGATAGCAACTTTTAGCAAATACTAATAACGTGAAAGTTGGTCACAGTATAGTAGGAGCCCCAAACTTAAGCCATTCAAACCCAGTATTGTGCTAAAACGGCAATAAGAATATGCTAGAAATAGAAGAATTTTGTAGAACGATTGATAAACTGGAGGACATCTTTCCCCAATAAGTATAGGGAGCACCCGTTAGAACAGATTGTCCAGAATGATTATGAATGGACCGAAGCAGCTTGGGCCCCACCTCTAAGGTCTCCAATTAAAAAGCTGCTAGGGAGAGAGAAAGAAGGAGGGAGGCCTTGGAGAAAGGAAGATCAGAGAGAGGGAGGGGGATGGGGTCTTGGTGTACAACACACCTTTTTAGGGCAAGACGCAATTGTAAGAGGAACTTTAACAAATGCAATCAATATGGCTCGGCGCCTGTGGCTCAACGGGCTAAGGCGCCAGCCATGTACACCTGAGCTGGCGGGTTCAAATCCAGCCCCTGGGCCCGCCAAACAACAATGACGGCTGCAACCAAGAAATGGCCGGGTGTTGTGGCGGGCGCCTGTGGTCCCAGC
>CAUYON010038306.1:0-37013 GCA_963573935.1 Arctocebus calabarensis
AAGGGGGGTGGGGTCTTGGGGTCTTGGTGTGTGCCACACCTTTTGGGGGTAAAACACGATTGTAAGAGGGTCTTTTCCTAACAAATGCAACCAGTGTAACATGGTTTCTTGTACCCTCAATGAATCCCCAACAATAAAAAATAAATAAATAAATAAATAAAATAAAAAGAAAAAAAAAATCTCTGCTTTGAGTCAGAGTTATACTCCCTTTTGTATCTTCTAGATATTGCCTAGCATAATTTCTTATACATATATGTCAGTAAATATTTGTTAGTTTGGTTTTGAAACTTCAGAGGAATAAAAACTACAAAATTATTAATTAAAAGTGATAATAGAAAAGTGAATGCATCCTGAAGACATTCTGAAACTTCTTTTTTTCCCCATTTCTTCTCCAAAATTTTATTACAATTCGGGTTTAATACAGAGTGCCCAGGAATTGTACTCACATGTGGAAGATATTCAGGTGTATTTTCTATTTGGAGATCATATTTTTTTCCTCCACTGCTAAACTATTTAGCCTCACTTTTAAAATACTTGTATTGAAATATACATAATAAATTATCATAAATATACAGCTCATGGAAACTTCAGAAATTGGACACAAGTGAAACTAGCACTCATATCAAAAGGATCCAACTAATAGTATATTCTCCTTCTCTAAGGATCTTTCCGAGGATGTTAAAATTAATATCTCCTTCTACCCCTGAAATGTTGAGTCAGTTGGAATAAAGCATAAGTATGAAAAATAAACAAATGGTATGGGATGAGGAGATATTTAGCACAATTAGCTTGGAGACTATTTTGAGATCAACTCTGGTAGTCCCAAGGCCTTTGAATAAAGCAGTGGGATTTACAAATTTGATGAAATTAATTCTACTGTAGAATAAAGTGCTCAAGATTATAATAAGCAATCATTTGAGTATCAATTTTTTAAACACCTTTATGTAGATTATAGTAAGATTATAATAAACAATCATTTGAGTATTAATTTTTTTAAACACCTTTATGTAATAACATAATATATCACTAATATATTTCTTCCTGGTACAGAAAATTTATATCAAATGCCTGAAACAAAAAAATTTTGAACTGAGAGAGAAAGTAGAGATAATTTAATAGACACTGTAGTGTGGTAATTAGTATTATGCAACTTTGAGTTGAGTTCACAGAGGTGAAAAGTGAAAATGGCATCAGAAGGGACAAAATAGTTAACTTTGGGTTATGAGCCAGCTGAGGAATACAAAGTTTTTCCAAATAACAAAATTCCAACAAATGGTTCACAACTCCAATAACATTGACCTATCTTCTAGCTAAAATCATTTTTCTTTCTATGGACATTTTCACCAGGAAACTTCAAATGAAGAAGAAAATGATGAAAATTCTAAAGAAGATGAAGAATCTGAGGCTGACAATACCACACTGTCTGCTATAACGCCTGACTACGGAGAGGTCACACCTGGAACAGGGTTCGCTGCAATCCAGCTTCCCAAGAAGGTAATGGTGGAATTATTCCTCCAAAAAATCTTACAAGGGTACATGTGAAATTTACCAGGTGTAGAATATAAATGTCTTAACACAATAACTAAGAAAATGCTATGAAGGCTATGTTAACCAGTTTGATAAAAATATTTCAAATTGTATATAAAACCAGCACATTGTACCCCATGATTGCATTAATGTACACAGCTATCATTTAATTTAAAAAAAAAAATGGAGGGCGGTGCCTGTGGCTCAGCGAGTAGGGAGCCAGCCCCATATACCGAGGGCTGTGGATTCAAGGCGGGCCACAGTCGAACTGCATCAAAAATTAGCTGGGTGCTGTGGCGGGCACCTGTGGTTACAGCTACTTGGGAGGCTGAGGCAAGAGAATCACGTAAGCCCAGGAGTTGGAGGTTGCTGTGAGCTGTGACTCCACAGCACTCCACCGAGGGTGATAGAGTGAGACTCTGTCTTGACAAAAAAAAAAAAAAAATGGTGTTGTTACCATCTATAATATACCATGTTAAATTTTTTTTCTTTATTCATGTTTGAGGTTATCCCAACACTATGCCTATAATATGTGACTTTTATAATGTCTTCATTAACTCACTGAAAAAGTGAGAGCAGATACAACTTCACTATTTACAAATAAGATCTTCTAGCCTCTTCCCATATTATTACCCTGACTTTTGCATTATAACAGAAGATGAAAGTCATCCAGGAGTAGATAAAAGGTCCCAGAGAGATACCACTGCATTCCAGGGCAGAGTGAGACAGTAACCAGGTGTAGGAAGAATGTCCCTCTGAAAAGTTATCAAGCACATTTTCCCTTCATCAAAACCCAGGAGGAAGGTACTTACCCTGAGAGTTTAAAGCTTTAGAGGAAGGGTGATGACCACAACCTCACAGGATGATTGTGGGGATTAAAGGGCTACCTGTTGGTTATGTTAGCAAGTTTGATGTAAGCTTTCCACATTGTATATCAAATTATCACATTGTACTTTAAATGCATTATGGTAAACAGTTATGATCTAATAAAAAAAAAAGTGCTACCATGGGTGAAGGAGGTGTAATGTTCAGTGCTACAAGTTCAGAGCCATGGGACATGGCAGGATGGGTTCTGAACTTTGTTTTTGTGAGTAAATAAAATTGGATGGTGAATGAAAAAAAAAAAGCCCTCACCAATCCCTCTGTGAGCTAAGTTGACTTCAGTTCAGAATGGCACCTAGAACAAGGCTGTCAGAATAGAATCGCTCTGTTGGAGGATGGAATGGCTCCAAGTTCTAAATTTTCACACCTATATTTGGATTCTTTTCAACCTTTTCCTTCCAGGCTGGGGATATGCGAAAGCAAGGTACAAAGAAGAAGGAAAGCGATGAGGAAGAAGAGGAGGAGGAAGAGGAAGAAAGTGAAAATGAAGAAAATGAAGCAGAAGTGGATGAAAACGAGCAAGGCATTAATGGCACCAGCACCAACAGCACAGAGACGGAAAATGCGAACGGCAGCAGCGGCGGTCACGACGGAGAGGGAGGGGAAGACGACGGCGTCCCTGGGGAGACCTCCTCTCCAAACGCGGGGTTTCAACCCACAACCCCGCCTCCGGAGGGCTACGGGACCCCCTCCTCACCATTTGGGAAAACCACCACCGTTGAATACGAGGAGTACGAACAAACAGGCACCAACGAATACGACAACGGATACGTCGTCTACGACAGTGAGAACGGGGAGCCGCGTGGGGACACGTACCGCCCCTACGAGGATGAGTACGGCTACTACAAAGGCCAAGGCTACGACGGCTACGAAGGCTACTACTACCACCAGTGAGCGCCCTGCTGGAGAGGAACGCATCTGGATACCGTTTCCAAGTTCAACCCAGGAAGGTGCAGGGGAGCCGAGGTGCGCGTGCGCCACGTGTGGAATGTCGCTCTGTTCCGCAGCGATTTTCCGTGATTGCTTCTGTACGTCGGGGGCTTCCTGTTGCTTTCCCCTGGTATGTTATGGAAAGGTCATTGTAAATCAGGGCCATCTATCAAGTGGTCCATCAATCCATGAGATAGAATTCCGTGGACTATTTTGAGGGTGAGCTCTATAAACAGTATTTTTAACATTTGCACTATTGCTAACTGCAGAAACATACTCTTTGTACAAGAAGTGCTTCTAAAAAGAAACTCGTTGACATTAATGACACTGTATAAAATAGATGTGTAGCTTCTTAATCCCACTACCTATTCACCACTGTATATTCGGTTTAATTACCCTCCTTGTGTATTTTTATGTGAGCTGTATGTATACTCTTATCTATGAGTTTCATCACAAATAAAAAATGCAATCCTTCATGTGTGTTATAATTAAGGTGAAAAGTGAGAGATTCAGAATGGAATAAGGTGAAACAAATGGGAGACAATTTGGCTAAAGGAGAAAAACTTATTTCCACCATGGTGAAAAAACTCCAAGGGACTGCAAACATTATCTCTGAGATGCATCAACATAACTAAGATTTTGCCATGCTTGGGGCAGAGTCATTGGGGCAATGAAAGGCTTTGATTCGAGTTGCACAATTTAACAAATATAGAATGCCTATAAAATTTGAATTTCAGAAACAATGAATAACTTTGGGTACAAATATAACCCCATGCAGTATTTGGCCCCTGTAAAATATATGGGACCTCATTATACTAGTTGAATGATTCATTATTTATCTGATATTCAACTGTAATTTGATGTCCTATGTTTTTTCTGGCAACCTCCTATGTGATTTGATTTTAGGCAGGGAAGAAGGTGGAGCAGGGTAGAAAAACTCTTACACACAAATTTACACACACAAAAGAGGGCTGATACACAAGTCTGAACATCAACTTACACCTTTAATATAAACCTGAAAGTAATTTCAAATAGGAGTAGTGAAGGAAAGTAGATGGGGGGAGAAGCAAGGAAAGAAAATTCCACTCATGTTTTTATTTATTCACCAATGAGATGCACTGAACATCTATTCCATAACCAGACAATGTGGAGACGTTGAGCATATGCAAATGAAGAGCCCTGTCCTCACCACGCTTTTAGTCTGACAGCTACCAGTTGTGAGGCGGTACATGTAGCATGTCACTCAGGCCCTACCTCTTCACGTTGAAAGATATCAAGGCTTCTGAAAAGTTGGATGACTAGTACATGAGCACCTTATTGTACCTTCCACCTAGATTTATCTAGGGTTATCATTTTGCCATTTTAGGCTATCTTTCCATTTCTGTGTCCCTCTCCTCATATATTCTTCTTTGCCAATCCACTGAAAAGTAGGGTGCACACATCATGACATCATGATGCTTCACCCCCAAATACGTCAGCATTTAGTATGAGAGCAAAGAATTCTCCTACCTAGCCATAGTATTTACTATTGCCATTCTCAAAAAAATTTAAATAGGTATAATGCTATCTTCAAATATACAGTCCATATTCAAATTTTCCTAGTCATGCCAGTAATGTTTTTTATTATTAACTCATTTAATCCTCACAAAACCCTATCAGGTAAGTATTATTAACATCCTCAATTTTACTGATGAAGGGTTGGGATACACAGATACCATAAACACTAGAGCTGAGGTGAGAACAAAGCCAGACTGGCCTTAGGATCTGTGATCTTTACCACTGTGCAACATTCGTTAAAGTAGATTCATCAGTAGCGGATGGGCAGGAAGTCACTAATGAGAGGAACACTGCTAAAAACCAAGTTTTGTTCTATATTATCATTTCCTTCGAACCAGCCATGTTTTATGTCTCAGACCCCTCAAATCCAGGATCTTGTAGTTTGTAAGTATCTTTCTATATAGGCAGCTTGGTATTGTGCACAGTGCACGAGATCCAAAGCAAGACAAGCTTGAATCATGGTGTTCTCGAGAGCAAATTAGCTGACTTCCCTGGCCTTTCATCCTCTGCATGAGGCTGGTGCTCAGGGGGCTGCAGAGGCTGACAGGACGTGAGCTGCTCAGCTTCACCACATCTCCCTTCTCTTCCCTTCTTCCTTCCCCGTCCTTGCTCCATATCCACACTTAAATGTATCCGACTGTGATAGAATTAGCCAACCCTAAAAACAGTCTTTTGAGTACTTCTGGCACATTTTTTTCTTGTCCCAATGCATCTTTGTAGAGCAAAAAGGTTTGATGAGATTGAGGGCTTGGGACTGATGTGATCAATACTGTTTATCAAGCAACACAGGAAATCGTCACTCTTGACAATCTATCATAAACTATATCAGTACGTCCATAAAACTATATCATCATGAACTATATCAATATATCCATAGAACCATCAAAGTCTTAGACTTAGAGAGAATCTTTAAAGCCTGTCCTGCAAGGGTGCCCCATGCAAGGAGAAAGAGGGGTTATCCAGACATCATATGCAGCCTCAGGGTCCTTGACTCAGATGTTAATTTCACTTGTTTGTGCAAGTAAATAAACGTGCCAGTAGAGCAAAGTGTAAAAGTTTATTTCTAGAGGTTGAATATCCAGGGCTAGTGTGCAACTCCTTGGAGCAGATTGTCTCCGTCTTACCTCCCTGCCCTCTCAGCCTGTGACCCTCACACACACTGTCATAGAAGGCTCGCCTCCATGGCTGAAGTGTAGGCAGTAGGAGAGAGAAGCTAGGGAGAGGGGAAGGGGGACAACTTTCCCTTTAAGGACATGAGCAAGGAATTGTACACATCGCATGTACCCATGGACAGAACTTAAATCAAAGGGTCGCATTTAGCCCCATTGGAGGGAAAAGTCATGTGCCTGGCTAAACAAATAGGTTTCTATCACCAGAGAGAGAAAGGAGAATGGATACAAACGGGCATCTGGGTGCCCTGCCACAGCTTCAGGCTGCCTTCTATGTTTGAAAAGGGCAAAACCATTTTCTGAGTATTAATAGAATATACACATCCAACATCATTCCCCCCCCCCAATATAAGCTTTGTTTATTTCAACTTCTATCTATTTTCAATTCAAAGGGGTCATTTGATTCATTCTCAGGGGAAGGATTATCATTCCCTGGGTAGAAGAAAAATATTCCTCTTTCTTTTCTAACAATCTGAATTTCTCATCAAGTTTCTTTGTACATCCGCGGAGTACAGAGACAGAGCCTTCCATAGGGAAGGTCAGGGAGGCTTCCTAACTCGGACAGCAGGACAACGTGGAAGTCTAACTTGTAATTTTAAGTAGGAAACTATTGGGTGGGAGGTGTACCATGCATAAGGGATTGGTTGATTTGGCTGAAAGAGCTGCTGTGGGGGGCACTGCTGGGATGCCCAGGAGCTGTGTTAAATCGGAGCCCTCACTAGCCCACCTCTTAGTCTTTATCTGTGAAATCCACGTTCCTTCCTCTCTGCCCTGGGTGAGCTGGTTGTCTATGGGCTTCACTGTCTGCCAGCCCCTTGTGCTGGTGTCTGGCAGAGGCATGAAGCTTTCCTCTGCTGCAGTTGACTACTCCAAGTGCATGCTTTGCCACAGTCCTCCCCCACCAAAAACAAACCACCAGCCTACAGAAGATTCCAGAATGCTTGGAGGAATGCTGGGGGAGCATGCTGCTTGTGGGCTGGGGACAGAATGCCAAGCAAATAAGCTTCATAGGTTTTAAAGATTCAAAACCTTTAGATCTGCAAAGATGCTATAGGACAAGAGGCAAGAACCAGGGAAACCCACCTCCAGAGGCACCTAGGAAAACCAATCAGCTACTGCCTCCCAACTACCAGGGCCCAGAGCTGTCTTTTTCTAGTATGACACACATAAGTCTTGGCTTAAAAACAAAAATCAGTCCATTTTCCCTCCCAGTGTCTCACCCCTGCAGCCTATCATCTCTCTGTTGATTGGATTTCCTTCTTGACAGTAATAACTTTCACTCATTACTCAGTCCTGAGTTCAGAGTCTTTTTGGTTGATGGTCTATTTCATACTTTTAAGCTAGCAGGAAGCCCAATCACCTGACTTACCATGCTTGCTAGTATAGAGAGAGCTTTGAGTAACTTGTCTAATTGAGCTGAGTTTCACAATCTCTACTCCTATCTGGGCCCAGACTTCCAAAACTTTCCCCCTCATGCTTATCAAGCAGTTAGGAAGTCCCTGAGCCCCTGAGCAACACTGTGGTTGGTAACAGGTCCGCAAGGCTCCTGACTGCAGCTCTTGGCTTCACACACCACACATCCACAGATCTGGCCAGTAGAGAGTTCAAGTGGAGTTAGACAGATCATTATTTACACAGAAAACAAACTCAGGACCAGGATGGTGTCAGCTACCTGCATGCTAGTTCCATGGAATGATGCTCAGAGAAGCCAGATGACAGATGGCACAAGTGGTGGGTCATTCTGCCATTGAGGAATCAGTTGTAACCCATAGCCAAGCAGACAGACTCACGCAGAAGTCTGTAGCGGAACACTAAGAGAGCATGAACTGAAGCCAGACAGATAGACAAGAAATGGCCTGTGGTCATCTCTCATAAGATAAGGAGGTGGGTGGGCAACTCTCTATGGCATCGCTTCTCTCTGCTGTTTATTCATTCTTGCTCCAGGAAGAATCATAGGGCACTTTGCCCAGACTCAGGCCGGGCAGCAGCCACTTCTTCAATCCCTACAGAGGTGGTCAATGTGGAATCCTACAAGGTTGTCAGGAAGCCACAACAGAGCCTCCCCCATACACCTCTTCCAGATCCTGAGGTTTGGAAGCATTGAGTGTCCTGTACCATTCTAAATGAGGTTGGCCACATGAGAGAGTTTGGTTGAATTAGGAAAGGGCTTAAAAGGTCACCCTTTTAAGAGGTGCATGAAAGAAGGTGACCTCTACAAGATAATCCAAGGCAGACATGGACCCCTCACCAGGGAAGTGTGTGCTAAATGACTTCTCAGCGTGGCCAACACTGTGGGTGGACCGGCTGTGGGCATTAGGGCGGCCACAGGTTAGAGGCTTCTCAAAGATGACCCTGCCCGTCTCCCTGGGGTCACCCTATCTCCTGTCCCCTCATTTCAAGTCCCCTTTATGTCCTTCAACATGAAGCCTCAACCAATATCCTCCCTTGGGCAGTCTTGGTAACCCATATTTAATCTATGGGAGGCATTGAACGTGCCCCTGCCTCTCAGCTTATTACTGTGACACAAATTCTATGTCCTGCATCTTTTATGGCTATGTTGATTTTTTCTCATTTTTTTTTTATTTTAACAAAAAAGGGTTACACTAAACAAAAGAGTGAAGCAAAACAAAATTTTCCCCTTGCAAAACTAAAGTTTTGGCTTTAGAAATGACTGCTTCTGATGTGGGCTTCGAGAGTCTTTTTCAGCAATAAGTGTTGACTTTCTCACCATTGTGATTCTTTCTATAAACACTCCAATCCTTCTCCAAATAATGAGTCTCATTTTTCAAAAAATGAGCACTAATTAAAAATAACTCACGAAGCAATCACTTGGACCTTTTGTTTATCTAAGTGCAGTACAGCAAATATTATAATCTCTAAAATACTCAATGGATTAAAAACTCATTAATTTGATTTGTTGGTTGAAGAATAAAGTCCCCATGCAAATTACATTCTGTATATCCTGCTCTTTCTGAGAAGGCTTTTCCTTTGCATTTCATAGCTCCCAGGGTCCAAGAAAATAAGAGCTCCATCAATGTATACCTCTCCTTTTAAAATACAAATTCAACTCTCATATTTTATTTTATTCATATTTATAATATTTTATTCAAGATTCAGCAAACTTTTTCTGTGAAAGACCAAATAGCAAATGTTTTTGGCTTTCTGAGCTATACAGTTTCCTTCACAATTACCTAACTCTGACACTGTATTAAAAGCAGCCACAGAAAATGTTAGCAAATGAGAATGACTATTTTCCAATAAAACTTTATTTGCCAAAACAGGGGAAAGGCCAGATTAGGCCCATGGGTCATAGTTTGCTGATCCCCTTTTTGGATGATTGTATAAAGTCATAAACCATGAAGGATTAATTATTTTAAAAGTTTAGCTGTTGTTAATCAGTTACAATATTAACAAACTATCAATGAACTCCCTATCTTTTTCTTTTCTTTCTTTTTTCCTAACTTGAAGCTTTGGCCTGTGTTTCCAACTTTATTTAAAAACTCAGTAAAATTTTTGGCATTTGAAACAGCAATTTGTGGGTTGTCTCCTTTTATTCAACTATTTAATAAAGTGCTTCTTCCACTTTCTGAACCGAAACACAAGAGGTGTTATCTTTGATATACAATATTTAAAGATAATTTTTCACTAATTAGCTATTCTTTGAATTCTGTAATAGAACTTATCAGATATGTCTCTCCACTTAGTCAGCGGAGGGGAAATTTAATCTTAATTCTAGCTGTGGGACAGTTGTATCAAATCAACAGCACAACATGAACCCTTACGAATGCTGTATTGAATTCATCTTTCAGTGAATGCTCAACATCTAAATAGCTCCCAGGGAATGTCTAGAGCACACTATGTCCTTGAAAATGGCTGCAGCATCAACTCCCATTCCAGGACCTTTTCAATGAGGTGTTGCCTCTTCTCCATCCAGGGATGGAGCCTACTTCTGCACCCCCTTCAGTCTGACTGCTTTGACTTAACATGTGGAGAGTGACTGCTCCCCAGGTTTGGGCTTAGCCCCCAAACTGGCCTGGCAATCCCTGCTTTCTGCTCAAGACCCTGGGACTCGCCAGGTACACCAGGAGAACCTTCTGAGAAAGAACAGAATGTAACAAAAGTAATTCGCGTGGGAGCGTTTATTCTTATACCAGCAAATCCAGTTAATGAGTTTTTAACCCACTGAGTATTTCAAGTGCCAAGTCACGGTGCGGGTAGGAAAGTCCAGCCTGTTCTGCTGCAGGGAGGACACGTGGAGAGCCTCCAAGGCACCGCTGAATGTGCGGCCCAGCCAAGTTTTCCAATGATTCCTACTCCTGCCCCTCTCCGACTGTGTCACATGCCAGATCCCAAGGGAGAACCACGAAGGTGAATCGGCTCAACACAGAGAACCTTGAGAGAACATCATAAATTGGTACCTCACACTGCTAGGTTTTGAGGCAGTGTGTTTCATAGCAGTGGATAAGTGGAGCAGGAACTGACAAGCACAGAGAAAATCTGGGTTTGTGAGAATGAAGAAAGTCAGGGAAAAAAGCTACAATGAAACAGTGACACAATGCCGATCAACACGAAGTTAAAAATTAACAACTGAGAAGAGTGTTTATGCCCTAATTTAGTAAGAAAATACGAATGCATGTCCAGTACAGGCAATATCTTATTGGTAAGTGTCTTCATGTTCAGTCCTAAAGAGGAGATTCGTCATCCCGCAAAACAAAACGGCAACCTTTGCAAAAGACTATTTTGAGAATGAGGGATATTTTCCTCTTGAGGTCACACAACAAGTTTTGCAGTCACTTCCAGCAATGTCACCGAGTCCCGAAGGAAAGGGCTGGTATCGTTATAATTACATCTTAACAACATCCTCTGAGTTATATTTTAAGGTGTAATAAGACATCTGTCTAATATAAAAATAAAAGCAAATTATATTGACATGTCTTCTCTTCGCTGGTGATAGTCGAATGGATAAACAAATAACCTGGGGAAATGAACAGGCAGCTCCGCGGCATTCCATGACCCTCCACGGTTCTGTATCTGGCTGAAATTTTTATGGACTTCTGTTGAAATTCCCAAATACTGAGAGAAAAATATAATAATAACTGAAAATAAAAATAGTTGTGGGTAAATGGGAAAGTTGGTCGTAGGTGAGAAAAAATGACCATTTTTTTAGCACAGGGTGAAGACCTCATGAGTAGGAATGAACATCTCCATGAATGAACATATTTAAAACCAAACATTTTCTTCTGCTAAAAACTGGCCAGGACTTGCAGCACACTCTATTTTGGAGATCAAAAGGAAATAAATACTGTGAAATGCCTGGAGCCTTGGCAAACCTAAGCATTCATATGATAAAGCAGAGATTGTGCAACAAGGCCCCTCTGTCCTATTTACAATACTTTAGAGGTTTTCCCTCTGATTCCTGAGGAGAAATACCGTTCACTTTTTGTTTAAACAAATTAGAACATAGAGAGTTATTTCAGTTAGTTGGAACATATGGAGAAACATAGACGCTTCTAACATGACAGCAGTGAAATATGTTACCTCAATATGTAAGAATAAGAGAAGGACCAAGGTCCCAGAAGACAAAAGATCTCCAAAACTAAGTTTTGCAACATGCATATCAAAGCGATTGGCCCTAGAGCATGAGGACAGAGAAGATGGGCCCAGAAATAGAAGAGAAAATAAAATAAAAATCCTTACTCCTGGGCAAGGGTCACACAGAAGAGACGGAAAATACAGGTTTCTGGTTGCCTAACATTCCATAGTAGCCCAGCTGTAAGTTGACCACCCAAGGGACTGTAACACACTGGTCAACATAAGGAACTAGGCCTTCTGTGCTGATACGTACATGGGGCGCATGTTTGATCTATGAAAATTAGGTCAACTTAAGGAGGTGGTCAGTTATGCAGGTTCTACCGCACTACATGTATGGTTGCTTTTGAATGATTCCTGCACCCACCCTTCAGTATCACATCTGATACTATTAATACAATTATAGGAATAAAATACCAATAAACATTTTCTAAGGCTGTGTCATATACGAGGCCCATGCCAGGTGGCGACTCTATTAACTGGATCAAGCTATAAAGTTAATTTTATGGAACAGCGCAATAGCTTAAAGCATTAAGAAATAAAAAATCTCCCACAAGATAAAGCATGTTCCGTGGCCAACTTTCATCTGCAATGTCTTTGAGGAGCAACTCTACAAGCCAGCCTGGCCCAGCAAAGCCAGGCTAATCACATCATCGCTGGAGGTATCTGCTCCCCCAAACCAGGAACCAGGAACCAGGAGGAAGTTCAAGATCCATTTCTTGCTTTGGTCTATTGCTTCCTCATTTTGTTTATTTTCTTTTGTTTTCCAGTTAAATTGAGATAGTGTGAGGATAAACAGCCTTTCCTTTTACAGAACCTGGTTTTAACTTTGGTTATTAGTTCCTAAGAAATGTTATAGCAAAACTCTTCATTACAGAAACACATTTAAGAAACATAATGTTGAATTTTTGAAGTTCAAGCTCAACACTAGGGGTCAAGTTTCCAGAAGGTAGAAATAAAATCTCTATCTTCTGTGACTTTTGCCATGATCCCTGTTCTAATTTTTCTTCCTAGAATTTTATCTCTGCGACCTTCCAGCCAGCATAGGCTCTTGCTCTTTTTTGCTTTTCTCAATTGTAGGTTCTAAATTTAAAACTCAAGTTGAAATATTTTTATTTAGCTTTGAATTCATTTTAGTTTTGGGAGAATGTATATTTAGCTCCTGCTAGTTCGCTCCATGGTAACACTAGAGCTAGGTCAGTTGTTTTCCTCTTAAAATGCTATGAATTTTCTCTAGAACACAGGTTTTAGAGCAAATTAGATATTTTCCCATCACATAAATGAAGATTCTCCTTCATTTCTCATTCATGTCTTATGCACACTAAAATTCCTTTTTATTTTTATTTTTTTGAGACAGAATCTCATTCTGTCGCCCTGGGTAGAGTGCCGTGGTGTCATCATAGCTCACAGCAACCTCAGACTCCTGGGTTTGAGCCATCCTCTTGCCTCAGCTTTGTGAGTAGCTGGCCATACAGGTGCCCAACACAACACCTGGCTTGTTTTTATATATTTTAATACAGATGGCATCTTGCTTTTGCTCAGGCTAGTCTTGAACTCCTGAGCTCAGGCAGTCCACCCACCTTGGCCTCCCAAAGTACTAGGGTTAGAGGCATGAGCCATCATGCTCGGCCACTAAAATTCTTTTGAAAGAAAGAAAAACAAAGGAAAAGCATAGATGAGTAATATCTGATCCTATTTATACAACTATAGGAATAAAACAACCAATAAACATTGGGTAAGGCTGAATCATATACGAGACACATGCCAGGTACCTACTCTTTTACCCGGATCATTCAAGCTGTAAAGTTAATTTTATGGAACAGCATAATAGCTTAAAACACTGCATCACTTGCAAGTTGTTATACTAATTCCTGAATAGTCCATTGCTTTTCTAGAAAATCAGGTTGAAAATGAGCATTTTAGTCATTTTTTACCTCTGTCTACTGTTTAAAGCTTTCCATTTCTGTTCCATCTCCTTGTTCACTGACGCTCTTGTTCGTTGCCTTTTTCCCCTTGACTTTCATTTCCTTGTCAGCCTCTCACCACATTCCCAAAATCCTTTGCACTCTACTGAAATTTGGGTCATGAATATTTATGATGTCTGGAGAAACAGGCTATTACATTCTTTTAAACTTTATTATTTCTTTCCATGTTTCATTGCTTTCAATTGCTTTCCCTCATTAAATAAATCATAGAAGAAGTCAGGGCGGGAAAATCAACAGAGGACAGAAAAGAGATAAGAAGGACGTAGCCTTTACCTGAATACTAGATGATCATTAAAGGTGGGAGGGATGGGCAATTCGGGTAGCTACTTAGCACTTAATTATAAAATTAGCCACTGGGCTAAGTGCCTTGGAGAATGTGTCAATGTAATGTTTGTGCTGACCTATGAGATAATATAGTGCACTGCTTTTAAAACCTCACTTTGGAGTCAGAGTGGCTAATTGCAAATTCTTGTTTTTCTACCTGGCAAGGTATATGACCCTGAGCAAGTGACTCTGAGCAAGTCACCTAAGTACCAGATGTCTTATCACTAAAATCAGGGTGATAAGAACAGTACTTCCATCATAGATTTGACATGGGGATTACAATGTAAATGAGTTGATACACTGCACTCTGAATAATATGTGGATCATCGTAGTCCCCAAGGGAAAGTGTAGCTTATTACTATGCTCCCCGTTCTTAGATGGAGAAACTGAGGCACACAGTAGTCCAGTATAGTTGTTTAAACAATTTACCACAGTGAAAAGGCAGAAGAGTCAGGATTTGAACTCAGCTCTGTGTGACTCCAAAGCTATTAGAGTTAAATGTCTCCACTGTCAATGATGGCACTCAACTACTCTAACATCGTGGTTGAATAGTGTGAATCAACAGTGGCCCAGCTCAATAATTCAAATTCTGACTCTGGCAAGCCTTTCTGAAGCCAGCTCTGGACATTCAAATGAGGATGGGCAGAATTAAATAAAGCAAAAAGTGGGATTGGCCCAAACTAGAAAAGGCACCATTTTCTCAGCCAAAATTATCCAAAGCCTAGGGATTTTTTTCTTTGTTTGATTGTTTTTCCTTTTCTATTTGGGGAGTTGGGAAAAATTGGGAGTTTATACATAAATGGCATCATATATCATTTATAGTCTGCTAAACCTGTGTTTAACTATAGGTCGTTACAAAATATAGGTTAAAGAAATCTTACCTAATCTTTCATTAATGCTTATAAATGTGCATATAGTTCTAATGTAAATAATCCTCCCAGGTATTACAATATTTTTAGATTGAATGGAACCTTCTAAACTATTATAATAATAATTTTGGCAGCCAGTGTGAGCAAAACAAGAGAGCAGGCCGTGGCCCTAGAATGGTTTATTGTACGGTGTGTTCTCCTTGCTTCATGAAGAATCCACTGTCAGCTAGGTGCAGTGGGTCAGGCCTGTAACACCAGCACTCTGAGAAACTGAGGCAGGAGGATCACTTGAATTCAGGAGTTCAATACTAGCCTGAGCAAAGCAAGACCCTGTCTTTACTAAAAATAGAAATATTAGCGGAGCAAGGTGGTGTGCACTGCATCCCAGCTACTCCAGACAATGAGGCAGGAGGGTCACTTAAGCCCAGGAGTCTGAGGTTGTTGTGAGCTAGCACTCTAGCCTGTGAAAAAAGAAGGAAGGAAGAAGGGAGGGGAAATGGGAGGGAGAAAGGGAAGAGAAAGGAGGGAAGGAATTTAGTATCCTAAATTGACCATTTTATAAAATTTGTGTTCAACTCACAATATTTCCCTCAAAATTACGCTCGTCTGCATTTTCCCTGTATCATTACAATGCAACTTTAGGCTCAGTGCCTGTGGCTCAAGCAGCTAGAGCTCCAACCTCATACACTGGAGCTGATGGGTTCGAATCCAGCCCAGGCCCACCAAACAACAATGACAACCAAAACCAAAACAACCAGGTGCTGTGGCGGGCGCCTGTAGTCCCAGCTACTTGGGAGGCGGAGGCAAGATAATAACTTCAGCCCAAGAGTTGGAGGTTGCTGTGAGCTGTGACGCCACTGCACTCTATGACAACTTGAGACTCTCTCAAAAAAAAAAAAGAATAAAAATAAATAAATAAAAAGCAACTTTATTCTTCCAGTTGCTCAGGGCAAAAACTTGACATCATCCTGATTCTTGATTTTTTTCTTACAGCCCACATCTGGTACATCAGCAAATCCTAGGGGCTTTTCTTTCCAAATATTCTCAGATTATCTTCCCATTTACCATCCTTTCTGCCACCAGTGAGGTTCAAACCCCAAACGTCTCTGGCTCAGATTACAGCAAGGATGTCACAGCTGCTCTCCCTGCTCTTTTCCTAACTCATTCATTCCTTCACTAATTCCTTTGCTCAAAACCTGCCAGGGCTTTCCTTCCCCCCGGGTAGCATCTGAGGCCTTGGGATGACCGGCAGGCCCTTACAATTCACCACTTCCTATCTCTCCGACTGCGTTTGCTGCTACTCTCCTTGCTCATCACTCTCGCCAACTTGACCCTTCTGCTTCTGGAACCCACAGGCTCTGCTTTTCCTAGTCCTCGTGCCTGGAATGCTCGTCCCACAGATAGTCATGGGCTCCCTGTCTGTCTCAGGCTGCGTGTGCCGGGTAACAGAACACAACAGACGGGGTCATTGGTAAAGAAAATGGTTCATTTCTGGAGGCTGGAAAGTTCCAGATCAAGGTGGCAGCAAGCTCAGTTTTGCTGTCTGGGGAGGGCTGGCTCTCTCTGCTTCCCACCTTGTCCTCTGGAGGGGATAGATGCTGTGTCCCCATAGGGTAGACAAGCAGAGGGCAAAAAAGGTTCTGGTTACTTCCCTCTAGCCCTTTTATAAGGGCGCTAATTCCATTCATGAGGGCTCTGCCCTGGCGGCTTAATCACTCTCCCAAGGCCCCATCAGTTAATACTATTACACAGGGGGTTACCTGCTAACATGCAAAGTTTGGCAGGACACGCGCATTCAAACCACAGCGAGGACTTACCTGCAAAGTCAATTTCTCAACAAGGCCTCCCTCTGTCTAAAATCTCAGCCCGGTGTCCCACGCTCAATGCCTGTTATTCCTCCTCACCACAACGCTTCTTCCCATCAGACTTAGTCTGTGTCACTCTAATATCACTATTGTATTCATCCAGCTCGTCCACCTTCTCCCCCCTGCTGGATTCCAAGCTTCTTGCAGACAGGGATTTTTCCTGTCTGTTGTGTTCACTGCTGTTTCTCCAGTGCCTGTCACGTAGTAGACACTAAAAATGTCTTTGTTAAATGTTGCTGAATTTCATTCAGACAAACCTGAGATTATGAACATTTTACATAAAAGGATAGCAACCATCTTTTCCCTTTATAAACTTGTTGGGTATCCAGTCAGTCCTAATTAACAGTTTTGAAATCAATTCTCATTACCTAACAACATGATGTCCAAACTGAGATATTTATATTTTCTGTTTATCCCACTTTCTGGAACATTTGATAGCAGCTTTTCACCACAAAAACATTTTTAGATTAAAATTACTTTGCCCCCTATGGTTATCTGTGGGCACTGGCAACAAATTGTTTGCTAGTGCTAAGTGGGCTGGTGCTGATTGGCCATAGGGAACTCTAACAAACTTTAAATTTCAGCAAAATGCCCAGAGATTGCTAAGCCTGCAGAAGAAGCCAGGTATTCTGAAGGTAAAAGATACCAGGTAATTTGATTTTCTTGATACTCTTGATAGCAAATGGCTTTAGATCAAAATTACTTACATTTTCGAGATGCTTGCCACCCAGGTAAGTTCTTATGAAACTTTAAAAATTCTTATTTGAAAATAAATGCAAATTGAAATTATTCTCTGTTGAGCACAGGCATGTCGTATTTAGTGTTTTGTTTGATGAAATAGGAAGTGTTACTAAGCTCTAGAAATCATAAACTAAAATTGACAGTTTGGTAGCAAACCATCCCGTTGACATTATCAACAAGCACAGTACTCGAAGACTCTATTTCTCTATCTTGTTACTTATAAATCACAAACAGGAGAATCTGATCATATTCATACTTTCAAACCTAGTTTGTGGTGGTATTTCAACTGGACAGCATTAAGTCATTTCAGAACTGGCTTACATTGTCTTTATCCAGAAAATGCTGAAAGGCTAAATTATCATATTTATTAGAATTAAGATCCCTAAAATTGAATTGCTTTAGAAGAGAACAGCCTAGGATTTTAGAATATATTTAATAGTTATATTTATTTCTCCAAATAAAGGTTTCTACCTTGAAATGTTTAAAGATCTCAAGAATATTTAGGTAATTTTGCCCATGAAGTGTTTTCCTTCAAGTCATTTCAAAGACTAGCATGATAATATTTTTATATTAGTTGTTATATATTTCCAGGGAAGTCAGTAAAATTCTTAGTGTTCATCAAAACCAACAGATTGGGAGTCCAGAGCTATGCTGACTCTTTTTTTCAATCTAATGGCTACTTGACTTAAGCTAACTCACTCGATCACTTTATAAAGTTGTGCCTTTAGTCAGAAATAAGTGTTGGTGTTTTAAACATCATTTTGTGGAGCCTGTTATACAATATGATTTGCTTTGACGTCAACTACACATAGGTTTTTCTGTAACATGAAAATTATTTGAGGTGGCATAATGTTCGTTGAGATCACTGGCTTTATAGTGACTTTGCCCCTTGATATCTGTGAATTGTGGGACAAGTTATCTGACCTTTCTCTGTCTATCCAAATCCATGGAACAGGCACAATCATGCCACCTAACCCGCAGGGTTGTTGTGAGGCTCAAATAATTTGAGTATATGCAAAATTCTCAAAACATTTCATGGCTCATTTTAGTGTTCAATAAATGTTAGCTATTAATACAAGGATTGCTTAAATTGTTTCACTCTCCAGTTCATCAATGGCTGCTAATTCAGACACGTTTGTAGTGAATATCAGGACATATATTGGGGTTGCCAGTCGGGAGGCAGATAAGATTTCATTCCCCTCGGTGGAATCTGCTACCTCAACAGACTTAGAGTCTGTTATGCACTGCTCCATTAACTGACTATTAGTTTGAATTATACCAAAAATTAAGGCAAATGATCTCTTTCTGAGGAGGAGAAAATTAGGGCTGATGATGGAGCAAATACACGTGTCTGTAAAATCCATTTAGATCAACCGACTTTATTTTAGTCGTGCTAAAGAATTTTCATTCTCACGTTGGAATAACTGGACAGGTAAAATGTCTGAGATTAAAATATCTGCACTTGGATATAAATAAATCATGCATCGTTTTACATATATATGGCAGAAGGAAATGCACTGCTGGGGGAAGGAAGTTTAATAACACACGCCTGTGTTTTATTTCTTCTTCGGACTGTAGTTCATCAGCAGCAGAGCTTTAGGGTAAAACATTATTGTCTTTTCACAGAAATTCTCAAAGATGCAAGGTGTCTGTGTGGGACTGCTCCTTTTCAGTGTGGCCTGGGCAGCAGCAGTAAGCATTTACACATTCATTTATAAATGAATTATATGTTTCATATATAACCTCTTGCTCTTTTTTTTTAAAGCAATGTCTATATAAATTAGTGACATTTACCTAACTCACTTACAATAAAGTACCAAGCGAATGGAAAGCGCCCCGTCCTCAACACAAATGCTGCCACGGAGGAGGCGCTCATTCATACGCGCTAAATTATGGGATGCCGTGTTACATTTAAAAGACCAAAACCAATATTTTTGAGAAAAACAGAAGTTGGCCACAGCATTTCAAATCAGCTGACACTAATAAGTGATACCCAAAGACATATTACAACACATCCAAAGAGCCTGTCAGTATTATTACTAACACCTTAAAGAATTTTGACGTGAATATTTCAAGGCCAACCAACTAGATGTTATAAGTTGATGACAATCCAAAAAGATGAGAACTTTTCTGTATTTCTCGCAGTACCCCAGTGCTGCGGTATTGTTTTCCTCTCATCAGAAAGGCCAAGGTTGGGGTGTAGGGCCCCTAACTTAGCCCAAAGCAAGCTCCTATTTCCTTTTGTATCTTTTCTTCCCTGTGACTCACCCAGATGAGTATTCAGGATGGGAGTTATCCAAGTTATCTTGTGAAAACGCTGACTGTCACAGATGTTTTCTGCACTGCAAACACAGTGCTAATCAGATAATGTCTGAACAGCATCCTAGCTACTGAGTAACCTTTTCAGCTGGAGAATCTTGGAAACAAGTGTTTACTCCATCACCCTCACACTGAAATATAGGTCCTGGGGCAACAAGAGCTACAGGGGTGACCTAGGTCCTCCGTGAGGACGGTAGAAGTTGAGGAGGCGTGTCCCTGTCTCAGGGACACATTCCCTCCCATCCTGGGTGGCTGCACCATTCACTGCTCTGACATCTGACAGGCCAGCTGCACACGACCTCGCCATCAGGGCCAGAGGCACACACTCAGACCCCACAGTGTTGGCGGGGTCTCCCCCACCCAGCTCTGGCCAACCAGCTAAGGACTTTATTTTGAGCAATGCCTTCCAAGGAGACTTTGGAGGGGCGCTCCCTGCCATCCTGCGGTGAATGTGCTGTGTCGACACTGAATCCATGACCACTGGGCACAAGAGGGGGCAGCTTTCTTCCCCAGAGGGGGCCAGTGCCACCTCCATTGCAGGGCACAGACACTGAGTGAGTGTGAATGGAGAAGGGAGGGTGCGGCTTGCAAATGAGAGAAGCTCGGCCAGGACAGGGAGGCAACCCTCTAGAACTGCAAAGGGTTAAATGGGATGTTTTCTCCCATGGACAGAGACCCTATTTTAGCAATTGCCTGAATTCTTTGATAATAGATTTGTGGTTTAAGAAATGAGTGTATACGGAGTCATTTGAATATGTCTTGGAATTAATCATAAACCAAATTCCAAACAATTTGAAAATGGAAAAAAATGAAAGATTTTTATCAGGCCATGCAATTCAATTAATATTCATCAATATGCAATTTGTGTAGAAAGACTTGGCTATAACTCACAATAAGTCATGAACTATCCACGCACTAAGGTACTCTACATGGCAATTATGTTTTTAATACGGAGTGCTCTGTGAGAAGATGCCAAATACCCCACACTGTCTTCTCTTCCTGTTGCTTAATGTCTGTCTGTCTCATTTACGTTTATGTTTTCTTCTTCTTACAGACTTACTTCCAAAACTATTTTCACTGTTTTGGCTTTTTAAAGAATGATGCAAGGGTCTACATTTTTGTTTATTTGCTTGTTGTTTATTTAATATTAATATGAGGGTACAGATGTTTAGGTTACATTTTTTTTCACTTCTAAGGTGAACTTCAGGTTTGAACACCAGGGGGCGTGTTGAACACCCTCACATTTTGCACATTGGGTGACATCCAGCCAATTGCCTTTCCTCCTCCCACCAATCACCCTGCTTATTACATTCACAAATCATAGAAGAATCAACATAAGAAAGAAATGCAATACAGCATGTAATTATAAAATATACCCTGAAGATACTTGATAGAAACTTCTGGAACATTTTCTTTTATTACTAAATGTTTTTTCATGTTTAATCATTTATTTTTTTTATTATTTTAACTCAGGGACTTTGAGACCGAGGATTTAGATGAAAATATCTTCTCTTCTCCCACTGCCACTACCCTCTGTGTATCTCTTGGGGACTCAGACGAGATTCTACAAAGCAGTTTACTATATAAATATAAGGGGTTTTGACAAACTAGTGCTTGTTTCTAGAATGAAACAGAACATATTAGGCAGATATGTCCTGGAGTCCAGCTAAGGAGATGGACTTTCTAAACTTTTGAGTTTATATTTCTAAGATGATTTTTTCAGCCAGAGTGCAGTCAGGAAAAGATAATCTCCGATAGAGAGTTCAGGAGAGGGATTTTATTTGCAGAACTGGCCATAAAGCATAGGAAGGACAGAAAGGAAAATCAGGTGTGATGAGGACACCCAAAGATGGACATTACTGCCACTCCTTGGGTGGAAGGAAAAGCAGGCGGTGGTTTCTCCAGTGTCCTCTGGGAACTAAGAACACAGGCAGGCACCCCCAGTTCTCCAGGCGTGGTCTCAAAGACAGAAAGCAGGGCAGGAACACACCTTGGCTGCTGCTCCTTCTACCTTCCAGTCTCAGGCCAAGACTCCATCAGCCAAAGCCGGACTGAAGCCAGACGACAAAGGAGCTTGGGAAATGAGATCTGCAGGAATCAGCCCAGATTCCTGGGCTGGGGAATATTGGATCCAAGGGCAAGCAGGAGAATTACCAACATCTTACTGCCAGGACCAACCTCTCTGTGTGAAACCAAGTACAGAACTTTGAGGCTTATTCAGGAAGCACGCTCTCCTGGTGATGGAGACAGCTGGGCTAAGTGGCCCCCGTACCATTTGTCTTTTTATTTCATCTTTCCCTTATGAGAGTCTCGCTCTGATAGAGCAACCCACCGTGATGTCTGCTTCCACTGGGGCACACAGTCAAAGAGGAACCAGTCCCACAGCTGACGTGGGCTAGGAATTTTGAAATGAAATAGAGAAATATAAATACTGAGAATAAGAAAGTTATTATGTTTATTCCTTTCACAGAAAACTTGCTCTAGGATTCTCAGCTCTCATTCTGCATTCTTGTCTATGATATAGAAACTTTAGGCCAAAGCCTGGGATGAGCAGCAGGGGTCTATTCTTTCTTAGTTTCAGGCCTTTCTCCACTTCAATAGCTACCTCACAGCTCTAGGTACCCTCAAGAAATGTTGACATTTTTATATCAAATTTAAAAAAATCAAAAGAATTGGTCCCAATCTGTTGGCCACCTCTATTTTCTCTTGTCTGAACCAAATGTCCAGCCAGGTGGCTGGCAGCAGGAAGGTTTTATCCTTATGGGTGAACCGACCCCTTACGTGAATGGTTATGGTTTTACTCTTGCTGGACTGTTGCAGCCCAGATAGCCTATGGCTAGGAGGAGTGAGAGTTATAAGAAATACCTGTATAGCTCAATAATGGAACACTTGGGTGGAAAGGGCATGGAGAGGGAGAGCAGTGAATTGGCAGTCTCTACACCTGTGGTGTTGAGAGGCACGAGATCAGCCTTCTATTAGGCTGGAGGAGAAAGCAGTCAGGAGCATGCGCATTCTATCACGGACCCGCTTACTCTGACTGTCTCCTCTCCTGCCTGCAGAACGCTAGCACGGCGTCTCTCTGCTGAAGATCACCAAGCTCTGCTAAAGACTAAGATCTATCCATTCTAGGAAGACTGCTTTACTCTTTCTAAGACACTCTGTCTCCAGCGAAAGTAGCTAGGCCTCAGGCACCTAAGAGAAACTGTACCTGAGCAAGGTAACTTAGCGGAACCTAGTTAAGGTCTGGAACCTAGTTAAGCAGGGCCCGAGACCTGGCCAGTCCAGAGCCCTGGCACTCGACCACCAGCACCCTCGTATTTTATCTCAATATAACAATTACTGAATTTATATAATCAATGTGCACATAAAGTCCACATCCTTGAACTCTGACTTTAATTCACTCATATTTAACAATTTCCAGTGTGCCACCAAAATCTTCTTTTTTGGTGGATACCAACGAAAGCCAAGCTCCTTCACTTGGGTTTGCTCCTTTCCCTCCACCATGCCCATTTGGTGGTTTTCTAAGCTTAAATCTGTCTCTGTAAAGGAGGAAGCATTGTCTCCCTCTGAGGAAGGAAAGCGGGCGCCATCATCTGTAATATTGAAATAAATATTAAAAGTGAGCAGTGCCTCCAGCTCTTTTTGGTTAAGAATAATTTTCCACATTGACTAATACAACCCAGTGAGACAAAAATAAATGAAACATTTGTTGTTTGAAGAAGTTAATGGGAAAGGAAGAATGTTCTATTTGGTGAAGTTTTGTTTCTTGTTTCCTTTCAGACATTTCAACCACAGACGGAGAAAACTAAGCAAGTGTGTGTGGAAGAACAGCTGGTAAACAGAATTAGTCTTCTCAAATAACTCTTTTTCAGCTCTGTAAAGAAAAAAGTCAATAGGAGAATATTTTAACTGTCAGAATAGTCTTGGGTACTCAGATTGGAAGTGTAAGGTTATGCTACATAGTTTTGGTACTTCCTACTGAACCAGGTATCGTAATTCCCACAAAGTGTGATTGCAAAGAGAAAATCTTCCTGAATACAGAGGTGATTCTCTGCCACATGGTTTCTTCCTTCAAATGAAATAGGGGTTTGCCAGGCAACATCCAAAGGAACAAATAAGAATTCTAGAATATCGTTACTAGCAAACAATGTTTCTGCACTCATACACACGACAAACATTATTCTCTAAGAGTGACAGAAGGAGAAAAGGCAGGAGGTGGCGAACAGGTCTTAGTGGGAAATTCTGTTTACATGGAATTCATTTTCCATCTGCGTCCAGAAAGTTCAACAAAGCCTCTCAGGTTTGCACGTCACCAAATCACAGCTTATGTCTGCCTATTGAGGTTTCTCCTGACAGTTCTAGAAAATTCTGTTCTAAGAACTATCAATCTTCTGTTCTTTATCTCAGCTGAAAATTATAAGGCCCAAACTGCAAGTTTAAGAGCCTAAATGTTCATGCTGTGAATTTTGCCAATTGGACATCAGACACAAACATTGTTAAACCTGCCTTTCGCCTAATTCCCTTCCCTTTCCCACCTGAAAATATTTCCAAATGCTTCATTTCCATTGGAATTTGGCAATAAAATTGATGCACCCTGGGAGGGAAAGCAGTCCACAGCCACTCTTAGGGAAAACAGATTTAGAGATGCCTGTTACCTTCAGGGCCTGGCTGACCTACGCCCCCCTGTGGGTATAGGAAGTATTACCATCTGTCAGAGGCAGGTTCAACTTTGCCCAAGTTAAAAAAAACAACAAAAAACTCGTACTATTAAAAAGAGCCAGAACTTCTTAGTAAAAGATAAACCCACCTTAATATAATGTTATTTTTTTAGATAATGTACAAGGGTCACCAGAAACATGGGTATTATATTTTTAATTATGTTTATACATCACCTGGGAAGAAAAATCAAACTGACAAAAAGGTTAGCTGAATGTTTGAGTAACCTTCCTTATCATGAACCAACCTCTGGACTGATGCTAGGAAAGTCTAGAAGGAAAGGGAAGCTTACTTCTGCCTGCTCTGGGGCCTCCGTCTGTGGCTGGTTTCTTTGCCCTTTCCCCCACGGTCCTGAGTTCCTCAGCCTCTCCACTGCAGAACTCTGTGCTCTGAACATTCCTGATCCCCATGCCATGGCCCGGACCTTGCTCTGCCTCAGGACCTGCTACTGCAGCTGTGTTTCTAGTGGACCCCAGATGCCCAGGAACTCTTGTTACTGCTTCTGAATAATGTGTGATCTTTTATAAGGAGGTTTTTTGAACATATTCCACCATATGTTCTCATGGTGGGGATTTCACCAGGGGAAATTAATAGGAGAAGTTTTTTTGGCCTTAAAAGTAACACACTTTAGTGTCCCTTAAATTTATTCCATGGATGACTCCATCTGTGTCAGATGCTCAGAAGAGAAAGAATGAGGCCCTTGTTACCAGGACAAAATAATTCTTTTCATGCCGTCCCTTCCTGCAGGCTAGTTGACCAAAGGGCTGGAAACAGCTTAAAACACCATCAGCAAAAGAACTATTTACTTTTTCCAAATCTGGCTTTATTTCCCCCTTAGAAGTACTAGTTTCCTTTCACAATATTTTATTCTTCTGCCCAATATATTTGGATGGCATCTCTAAGACTACAACTGTTTATGTAAGCAAGTTAAAATTTATTCATTTAACAAATATATGTTGAGTTCTTTCTATTGTGTAAGATTTTATGTCGGATAAAAGATTGAGAAAACTTAATTATTTCTTTCCAAGATCTTAGAGTTAGGAAATAAACAAAAGGTACTAAACAATAATTATTATAAATCAGGACAGAATGTGGAGTACTATATGAATGGGACCCCCCTCCCCAAAAAAGAAAAAAAATCTAACTTAGGAGTTTGGAGTAGAAAGAAATTAGTTCCTGGCATGGTGTTCAGAGAAAGCTACATAATGGAAGTAATTGAGCTGGGCCTTGGAGGATGGATAGGATTTGAGCAAACAGAAGTGACTGGGAGAGGCCAGTCTCCATGAAAAGAAATTATGTGAGCTGAGACACAGAGAAAATAACAGCAGAGGAAACCAGACCAGCCGACCAATGCATAATCCATTGACTGTCCACATAGTCAGTGAGGCCACCAGAAATCATTTAACATAAACAAAGAAAAAGCTTTTTCTACTTTTTTAAAAATATTTTTTCCTATGTAAAAATGATTAACCATCACATACTACAGTTTAAAAGTTGTTTTATGTTTTCACTTTAAAAAGGACTCTATTTAGGAGTCTTCTAATAGCTATTTAGTATACATACTTCTCTTTTAAAAGCAGTGGAAGCACCAAAAATAAAACAAAACTTTCCACTTCAGCATAGGAATAGAAAAAAATATAGGAAGGGATTATTATAGTTTATTGAGTCTCTAACCTACCGGTTTAATTCAAAAGGTTCTATTAGCTATGAGTAAATGGATTTAATTGCAGAGGAAAACATAAATGTCAAAGTAATACTTTCCAAGACTCAATGACTTAAAATAAGTCAAATGTTTAAAATGCTTTATATTTAGAAATATACTACACCACTACAAAGTTTATTTCTATTCTTTTTTCTTGTGGAAAAATCTCATTTATTGTCAGAAGATTCTCACCAATATAAAAAATTGGTGAAAAATGGTATCACAACTTTAACAAATAAATCACTTCAAATTATACCTTAAAATACTCATGTAGACTACAATTAGGCAGCTTCTTAAAAGTAGAGGGCACTTTGTATATGAAGCACATTGTGCCCTATAATTGCACCAATGTACACAATTATGATTCAATAAAATTATAAAAAAAAAAATCAGAGGGCACTTCTATAAACCATTTTTATTTTGAAATTCAAGTGTGTACTAATTCAATCTCCCCACTGCTTCCAACTGTTAACAAGATACATGTATAAAAGCAAACAGTCCTTGGAGTAGAATAATACTCCTGTTTGGGAATGGAAAAAAATAGAAAGGAAAAGATAGAAAGAGAGTGCAACTAAAATTTAGAATCCATTTGGGACAACATACCATCAGGTGCTACCAGCTTGCAGAACTCACAGCCAGAGGATGCCATTCAGGCCGAACCTGGGCAGAGAGGTCCAGAATGAGTCCCTTTCCACCTGCCACTACAACTAGTGTTAGAGAAATCCAGGGACGAGGAGAACAGCTGTGCACCAATAATCAAACAGTGTTACTACCATCAGGAGGAGAGCAAACTACCATTCAGTGCAGGGCTACATACACTGCTGAATGAAATAAGCTGTCATTCATATAGAACTTGTTTATGATAGGTGTGCTAGATGCTTTACATGCATTATGTCATTTAATAAAACCATCGAATCCTACCAGCAAGCCTGAAGGGTAGGTATTATTTTTCTTATTTTATAGCTAAGAAAGCTGAGGCTCAGAAAAGTAAAATAAGGCTCCCAAGATCACAGAGCTTGCAAATAGCTGCATTAGGCAACTGATTCTAATACATGTGCTCTTTCCACAGCAAAACTACTTTCAATGAACACAGACTGGGGGATTAAGAAAGACCAACTGGGGCGGCGCCTGTGGCTTGAAGGAGTAGGGCACCGGCCCCATATCCTGGAGGTGGTGGGTTCAAACCACGCCCCAGCCAAAAAAAAAAAAATCAACTATATTCTTTGGGCAGTTGTGGCTCACAGGAGTAGGGCACTGGCTCCATATGCTGGAGATGGTGGGTTCAAACCCAGCCCCGGCCAGAAACTGCAAAAAAAAAAAAAAAAGAAAGAAAGAAAGACCATCTGGCAATCCCTGCCTTCTATTTCTCTGAGCACTGATTCTGTCTTCCCTGAGTCCAGCTTTTCTATCCTCTGCTATTTTCCCTACACACTTGCCCCGATAGTAAGAACTTCCAGATGACTGCTCTCTTTTTTCTCCATCCAGGAGGTCTCACCTATTTTGACATCCTTAATTAACACTTCTAAGAAGATACCCACATCTCTCAAGAGCCAACAGGCAGAAGTAGTAGCCAAAAAGACAGGACAAAATTAAGCCATATTGGTAAAAACAGGGCTATGGCCAGGGCAAGGAAGCTCATGGATGCCCTGGGTTCTGGGCTGGTCAGGCCACATCAAAGTCTGAGGCTGATGTGGGACCCCACAAACTAAAGGGGATCCATCATCAAGTGATGGGTCTAAACATAGTGACCTCCTATGAAAGAACTACACGTGTTAACTTGTAGAGGGGAAAGTATCCCGTGAGTTTGGAGGAAAATTAAGTGTTTTTCAACCCTGGAAGGATTTCAACCTTAATAGTTGTTGCATCAAGAAAAATGGATTCTAGTTTCAGGTTAAAAATATTTTTTAACTGAAAAAAATTTAATTGAGGGTGGCACCTGTGGCTCAAAGGAGTAGGGTGCTGGCCCCATACGCTGGAGGTGGTGGGTTCAAACCCAGCCCTGGCCAAAAACTGCAAAAAAAGAAAAAAAAATTAATTGAAAAAATTACAACTAAACATAGGTAAAAAGATATGACCTGAAAAGTAATAGCAGTTAGGCCAATAATGTGGGTTTGACCATAGGGTATGACAAATGGCAAGGACTTGTGTTGGGTGAGCCCTGAGAGTTTGTGATACCCAACTCCAAATCTCTAACTGAATACTCCCTTAACATCAATATGCCTAAAATTATACTCATTATCTTTTTCATCCTGTCTTCATTTTTACATGTCAACATCCTACTTCATTTTAGTTATTAAGCCTTCTTTTATTTGGGCACCAATAAGAAGGTGGGTTTTTTTTTGTTTTTACTTAGTAATGTCTTTCTGGCTTAATCCTGACCCAAGTGATTACATTTCATTCCTGGATATTACAAAAGTCTCCTAACTGTTCTTTCTTACTACTGTTGTTTCTAAACTCCTGATTTACATTATTACTTTTTTTTGAGAGAGAGAGAGTCTCACTGTGTCACCATTGGTAGAGTGCTGTGGCATCACAGCTCACAGCAACCTCCAACTCTTGGGCTTAAGCGATTCTCTTGCCTCAGCCTCGCAAGTAACTGAGACTACAGGAGCCCGCCACAACACCCAGTTATTTTTTTGTTGTAGCTGTCATTGTTGTTTGGCAGGCCCAACCCGGTTTTGAACCCGCCAGCCTTGGTGTATGTGGCTGGCACTATAATCGCTGTTCTATAGGCACCAAGCCCTGGTTTTCATTTTGTTAATCTCTTCTAAAATTTCACAAGCTCTTCATACTCTGCAAGATGAAACCAAATCTTTCTTCGGGGCATCCCAGGTCCTATGAGTCTCCTGTAGGCTTTTTGTCTTTGCAAACCCCAGTGGAAGTGAGGTCTCTGCCTCACAACTCTGCCCCAGCCTTCTTAGCCCTCCAAGCCTACTGCCTTTGCCAATCCATAAGTCACCAGGGATTGCTCAGAACAGGTGGCACCCAGCACCATTTCTTACCTGTCCCGGCCGCTCGTAAATATCTGTCATGTTGATTTCACATTACTCACCAGTTCAAAGGCCTGTGTAGGATGTGGTAAGTTCTAGCTCACCACAACTGAAAGGTGAAAAGAAAATACATCCTCATCCTTTACTCTGTAACTGTTCTGTTGCTCAAGAGCTCTTCCCCCTGTTAACAGAGGGGCAAAGGAGGGTGCAGAAATTAAATTCAGTCTGTTTAAATGTAAGGTTACCTAATAATGTAAAGAGTTCATTAAATCAATTCTTCAGTGTCTTTTAGATAAAAATACTCAGATCCTCAGTCCCCATCCTCCTTGCTCTAAGACGACATCCAGGGCAGGGCTTTGCCATCCACTACGTATGGCACATCATAAGTACAAACGTGACTTACCCCGGAGTGGAGAGGGGGACTAGAACCCTCAGACATGCATGGACATTGTTGCTTAGCCTCCTGGTTGCTGCTTTTCCTGCTGCATCCTAATTTTAGAGTCCTCTTTGTCTGGTTGATCCCATTCGTCCCATATATGTTCCCTCTATGGTTCTCCTTTTAAAGCCTTCTCACTTCCTCTATGGCAGTGGTCTCAAGCTTCCTAATGTCGCGACCCTTTAATACAGTTCCTCATGCTGTGGTGACCCCCAACCATAAAATTATTTTTGGTGCTATTTCATAACGTAATTTTGCTACTGTTATGAATCATAATGTAAATATCTGATATTCAGCGACACCTGTGAAAGGCTCATTCGACCCCCAAAGGGGTCGAAGACCCACAGGTTGAGAACCACTGCCCTATGGTGCCATGCTCTGGAAAGCTGCCGATCAGACTCTCAAATGTTTCTATGTCTAGCCTGTGCCACAGAGACATAGTGAGTGGCACAGGGCAAAGTCAGTCCCAGCTCCCCCTTCTCCCTGTCTGCATTATGTCTGCCAAGCTTACTGAATCCCGGCTGCACCCCAGCCTAGCAGAGTCCACGCCTTGAAGCTGATCTTGCCCAAAAGGGATAAATCAAGATACAGACATAAGCACTTTCCTCTGCTTACCCCACTTTCTCTTTTTTACCCCATTTTTCTCCCACGGACTTTTCTTTTCTGGACCTTTGTTACTTAAATTTATGGTCCAAAATAGTCGTTCTCAGAATGAAGTCTCTGACCCAGAGCATTAGCTTCATCTGGGAGACGATCATAAATGCAAATTCTAGAGCCCCACCCCAAATGTACTGAGTCAGAAACTCTGGCCCTTGGGCCCAACGATCTTTGTTTTAGCAAGGCTTCCACGTAATTCCGATAAATGCCAAGTGCCCTTATTAGATGACAAAAGGGAAGAATGAAATTAATGAACCCTTTTCAGACAATAGCTGGAATTTCAAAATGCTGCAAAATCCTTTGTTTAAATACCTGAAGTTGAGTATTACCTAGATTCTTCTATTTGTATATTTTCCTTTATTTTCTGTAAAAAACAAAAAAAGAAAAAGAAGGAAGAAAGGAGATAAAAGAAAAATTCTTCCTATAGGCAAATGGATACCTCTGATGATGAGGGGAAACTAGGTGGAGAAAGAGAGAGAGATTAATTTTTTAATTAATTTTAAATTAAATTATTAATTTGAAAATATGAACTCCATTTCACTTTCAATGACTTACTAGTCCAAAGATGAGGAAAGATCACACTCTTTAATCATGTTTTCCTTAAATTCAAATCCCCCCTTCAAAATCAGGCCCTAATCTACATTTCCAAACTTATTTCTCATTTTTCTCTTTAGCATTTCTCTATACCAGCCATACAGATTTATTCATATTATCTTTCCATTGTTTCCTGTTTCCAAACAATTGAATAGACCATTTATTCTTAAAATATCCTCATCATTTCCCTCCAATACATCTGAATCTTACGCAACACACATTCTTCAAGTTCATTCTTCTTTCTCATGAAACCTTTGGCCATTCCAGAATGACTTCTACCAAAAAACCTCTATTGAGTTAATAGGTGGTTTTTATTAAATATCGGGGGGGGATTAATATTGCCTAAGAATTGTTAGATTTTTTAAATTTTTACATAAAATAATCACTTGCAAATTGTACTTCAACAGGAAAAAACAAACACACACAATATCGCTCTTCATCATTCTGTTAGTAGAAGAAATCAAGAGCCATCACCTAAAGAAAATATTGCCCAGGAAAGAGAGAAAAATGTGTCCCTTTCTGAATTCAATGAAAATAACCAAAGTAGTAAATCCTCAAGTCTTTCTGCAAACAGACAGACACTGAATGAAAACTATAGTATCAGTAACAAAGAGCATGTGCACAATGACCTGAAGATGTCTCTGTATCTCGAGTCACCTGGGAATAACAAAGCTGTTGATGGAGATGATGCTGTCAGCAAACTACATGACCAAGAGGAATATAGTGCAGCTCTCATCAGAAAAAATATGCAGCCTATAAAAGGGCCAGTGACTCTGATGAAACTCTTAGGGAAAGCAAACAAAAAGAACAAACCTAGGAATGTTCTACACAAGATTGCAGCAGGTGTGAATTCTGCTAAAGTCCACTCAAAAGATAAAAAGAATCCTCAAAGACATTCCCAAGTCCAGAATAAGGCTGTAAAAGCCAAAAGCAGTCATTATATCCAACCTAACACTGGCTCCCTAAAGCATCTCTCAAAAGTCACAAAGATCCCCAGTGATTTTGAAGGCAGTGGGTACTCAGATCTTCAAGAAAGAGGAGACAACGATATCTCTTCTTTCAGTGGAGATGGCCAACCTTTTCTGGACATTCCTGGTAAAGGAGGAGCCATTGGCCCTGACCTGGAAGGTGTGGATATTCAGATGAGGGTTTCAGGCACAGGGGAAGTTGAGACGCTCACTCCTGACGCAAGAGGGCCAGGTCAGAACGAGATCCCAGAGAGAGAGGAAAATGGCGGCAATGCCATTGGAACCAGGGATGAAACAGCAAGACGGCCAGATGCTGTTGATGTCAGTCTCATGGAGGGCAGTAATGACATTATAGGTAGTACCAACTTGAAGGAACTCCCTGGAAAAGAAGGAAACAGAGTGGATGCTGGCAGCCAAAATGCTCACCAGGGGAACATAGAGTTCCATTACCCTTATGCGCCCTCAAAGGAGAAAAGAAAAGAAGGCAGTAGGGATGTAACTAGAAGTTCCAATTATAATGAAATCCCTAAAAATGGCAAAGGTAGTACTAGAAAAGGTGCAGAACATTCTCATAGGAACCAAGCAAGTATAAATGAGAAACAAAGATTTTCTAGTAAGGGCAAGAGTCAAGGCCAGCTCATTCCTTCTCATGGCCTTGATAATGAAGTTAAAAATGAAATAGGATCCCATTATGGCCCGGATAATGGCAGGGATATAACACACAGCAGAAAGTATCATTATGCACCCCACAGACAGAATAATTCTGTGAGAAACAATGGTATACCACAAAGGAAAGGCCCCAGAGGTTATAGAAGATCCCACTCCCACCGGGGGTCTAGCTCCCCTGGAAAGGATGACAGCAGTGAGTCATCTGACAGTGGCAGTTCAAGTGAGAGTGATGGTGACTAGTCCCCGAGGCATTCACAGAAGGGTTGCAGTTTGAAGGGCAAGTCATCTGTGGGGCGCCAGAGAGGAAGCCACCTGATGGCTGACCTGATGAGGAGAGGACGGAGCAGGGAAATAAGTGAGTCTGGGCTGTGCAGGGGAATTTTGGTTGTCTAATGATTAGAGCATGAAATTGTATGCAAAGCTATCATTCTTTTTTTAAGTAAACACAAAAAACTCATTAAAGATTTATGAAATAGGTACCGTTTGAATAGATGTCATTAAAAAATAGCTTGTGAATGTCACAAATGCCTTGCTACATTGTTTGCTCTGTAGACACAGAAATAAACAATATCTCCCTCTCTATGGTACATGGAAATAAACAGCATCTCCCTCTCCGTAATTAAATGATCTGTAGGAAACTTTTGTCTGTAGTCCTTCATTTCAGAAGCAATAAGATTAGCTCTGCCTCCGGCAAAGGTAGTGCCTATGGAATTAATCCCAAGAGAAAGCTGGAACCAGCTTTGCCTTTGCTCTCTCTCTGCTCTTATAAAAAATAGCCTCCTGTGCTCTTTCCCCCATTGCACATTCGTAACTGCTCATAAGGCAAATGCTACTTCCTGAAATATCTCCATATTATTATTTTTCTCAATTCTAGCTCCTTCCAGGCAAAGAGGAGAATAGGGTTGGGAGAGGCAATAGGAGGAATTTGAGGAGAAACACAAATGCAAAGCCAAGACAAAAGCTTAGTTTGGACGGTTTTACTTATTGGTTAATTCCAAATCATTACCCTCTTTCCTTCTCTCATGTTGTATTATAAATACTTTTTCAGCTGATGATGATCTTGTAACATTGTTCTTGAAATTAGAACTAGTTTCCTAGCAAGGGAGGCGGTCAGAGTTCTGGAAGGCTTTTGTTCCTCCAGATAAGAAGCACTTACCCAGCTGGTCTACCATCCTTCCTCCTTCCCTACCCCCTTGGTGGCTCAACAGAGTGTGATGCCTGGGGGTGCAGCAGCCATCTTGTGGCCATGAGGAGAAGGACAAAGCAATAACAGAGGTGCCACTGAGCCAGCTCTATCAGCCTCCTGCCTCCTGCCTGTGTCCTTGTTCTGTGAGAAAAAATATTCTCTATTTGTTAAACCACTATTTTGGGGGGAAATGATCACTGAATTGAATTTCTAATGGATACATCTCTCCATTCCTCACATTCTTTTAAATGAAGAGGGCCAAGAGGAGAAGAAAAGTGCACATAATTTCTCTTGTCTCTATAAGAACTAAGTTCCCAAACAGCAAAAATCATGATTGGCACATTCGGTACAGCACTCAGATTACTGAGGTGAATAATGTATGTAGCAAAAGTGAATCCAAGTCAATGCCAATCCAACATGATGGCACCCCCAAAAAATCTGAACTCTTACACTGGGTAGTTAAGAGATGTTATTTACCAAATAAAAGTGGCAACATCAATGATGGAACAAGTGGGTTTTTCTACATATTCATAAATAATCGTGCATTTACTATATAATATGGGTGTCACTGTTGTGTCCATTTTACAGATGAAGAAACTGAGACACAGAACTATAAGTGTCCCAGCCTAGTAAGCTCAGATTTAAACCCAGGGAGTCTGGCTCCAGCATGGTTGTTCTTAAACATTTAGTGTATTGCCATATATAGTTGTATATAGTACATATTATATACACATGATGTGTACAAACATGAAATGTGTATATATTCATGCACTATCTGCATATTTGTGAGCATATGTTTGTATACACGCATGTGCACACACACAGAAACTTGAAAGAAATGCTGAGTAGAACTCTCATCATTACCCATCGTCTTAATATAACACAGATCAGCATCAATGGAAAGACTTAACATGTCACCCAGAATCACTATCAGAGTTCCAGAATAAACTATTCCTAATACTTTGCTTTTTTTTTTTTTTTTAATAAAAAACAGTTTGGGCAAAAAATTTTTTTAAAAATGGGCGGTGCCTGTGGCTCAGTCAGTAAGGCACTGGCCCCATATACTGAGGGTGGCAGGTTCAAACCCAAACCCCGCTGAACTGCAACAAAAGAAATAGCCAGGCTTTGTGGCAGCACCTGTGGTCCCAGCTACTCGAGAGTCTGAGGCAAGAGAATCACATAAGCCCAGGAGTTGGAGCTTGCTGTGAGCTGTGATGCCACAGCACTCTACCTAGGGTGATAAAGTGAGACTGTCTCTGCAAAAAAAAAAAAAAAAAAAGGAAGCAATTCATTAATGAAGAAAACTATATTGGAATTTCAGATTAATGAAATGAAATCAACCTACTACTTATATTTCAGGTTTTATCAGATTTTTACATGTGAATGGTCCGATCACATGAGAAACATGTGGTGTAGTAAAGAGAAAATAGGAACTGACAGAAAACGAACGATTTCCTTGGGTAAATACAGGAGCAGCTTCTAACATTGGTCTGTCCTAGTCTGCTATCTAGTGGAGAAACTGTACATTTCAATTCTCTGATTACATCTTGTTTCTTCTTTCCAAACTTGAGTGTTCATGGCTATTTCTTGGAAACACAAGCAATGTTCCTATTTTCTTCATTTATTTAAGGGAACCTAGAAATGTTTCAACAGCCATGCCAGGACCAGAGGCCCACGGGTCTCCCGCAGTCAGGAATGGGCCTGTGTTTGACCTAGGCCCAGGTTTTAGCCACTCAAGCTGCATTATCTTCACTTTTTTGAAAAAATAAACACAGATTTCCAAAATAGGGCAGAAACCTCCAGCTTCTGATAGCTGCCTTATAAAGGATGATGGAAAACCAACCTAACCTGCCTTTCTTTTGTGCCCCCCAAAGAAAAGGTCGCTGTGCCAGTCCTGGGACCAGCCCCAACTCTGAGCCTTATTTGCAAACTGCCTACTCCCTGTAACTCACCTTCCCAGATTTCTCGGCTTGTGAATCTCTCCCTTGATTTTGCAACCCAGATTAATCTGCTCTTGGCAACTCCAGCCAGTCAGGGCAAGATCTCTGCTCCTGCTTGGCATTCCCACGTAGCTCAGTCGAAAATCATTCACCGAATGACCATATTTTACACAATTCGAGGAAGATCAAAAGAAGAGATGGTCCTGGCCTTTATCAAGACTATTAATTTAGTCAAGGAGAGAGGCATATAAAAGATACAAGACAGAATGTGGTGAGTTCCATAAGAGAAATCCAGATAAAGCAAGACAGGAGGTTTGAGAAAGAGATGACGTTTAGCTGAAGGGGACAGTGAGGAGATAGTAATATCTGTTTTCTTGAAGATGTTACACATTGGGAGAAGCTACAGACAGCAAGTCTCAACAGATACATTAGAGCTTCACAGTCGGTGCCCTTACCTGATAGTAGTGCAGAGCTGAAGTTAAGTCTTGGGAAGTGGCAGTGGGTAAAGTGGGGTCTGAGGAAGTCGGAAGGAAGACAACCCACCATGGGCGGTCGAGTCACTTACCCGATTATCACTGTATGGTCTACAGAAATTATCACGTTCTGTTCTCACTCTGTCTTTAGGACCTGCTTTGAACAAAGCTGGAGCTCAAGACACGGTGATGTTTTCACAGAAGCCCACCTTCCAGAAACGAATTCTAGTCATGTAAACTCTACCAGTACGTATTGATACTTACAGGCACAGGGGTTCAAATATAGTATTAGACGGACTGAAGGAAAAGGAAAAGAAATAGATGAATCTGGAGGAAAGTTATGGAAAAAGGAATTGGGGACAGAAGGAATAGAGATTAGAAAAAAATGAATGAGGAAGTCCGAGAAAAAGGAGACTAAAATTCCCTCGGTGCAGCCTCAAGGCCAGAAACCCAGATGAGGAAAAAGTAAGACAATGAGTGGACTCAGAATATTGCAAGATATTCTTGCAATCACATGTGAAGATATGTGATTTCGACTTCAGATAATAAGAATAAGAAGACCCACGGGTCAACTCTGTTTCACTAAATGAATAATACTCAGAGGGTGGCCTGTCCCCAGAGGCGAAGGCCTCCTGGGACAGTGACCCCATCAGAGCCCAAACTGGACTGAGAATGCCCGGGGCATATTGTCATGGCTCCAGCTTGTGTCATCACCCCTCAAGAGCCCCAGGTTTGCCTTACAGTGGAGTGCCAGGAGAAAAAACTTCTTTTGGACACTGGAGTAACCTTTTCTGTACTTCTCTCTAATCCTGGTCTTTTATCTCCCAAATCCATAACTATACAGGGGATGTCTGGACAGCCGGTTACCAAATTTTTCGCCCAGCCTCTAAGCTGCAATTGGGATGACTTGCTGTTCTCTCATGCC
>CAUYON010038310.1:0-56537 GCA_963573935.1 Arctocebus calabarensis
CCTTGATCACTATATAAAGACATTAATACTCTACCTTTAATAAGTTTCGCCAGTACCCTGCTAAGATGCACCGTAGGTGTGTTCCCACTAATTGCCCTCCCTCTACCCATCCTCCCCCCACCCCTCCCCTCCCTTTCCCATTCTTAACTTCACTTTCTTCTGGGAAGGAAATTTGATAGCCTTGCAAAGTCACATTGTTCACAGTTTGACCATCATTAACCTGGAGAGCTTCTTCCACCCTCTAGCCCATGACAACCTGCAGCAGAACCCCTCAGGGATGCCTACTAAGGACAGTGGATTCTAGGTCCCTCCTATATCTGCTGAATCAGATCCTCTCAGAAGCTCCGTTTTCAATCTTCTCTATTTTCTTAGATACAATACTATCTTATATGCCGTCATGTAAATCCTTCTATGTTAATTTCTTTTGTACTTAGTGAACTTGAAAAACAGTTTCTCAGTATCTGGTATATACAACTTGTAGGGCCCCCATAGATTCATCGGCAGTTGAACTAGACTCTTTCAAGCTTTTTTTCCCCTGGGTGAGATAAACATTTTTACCTTGTTCTGTTAAGGCTTGTATAATACTCTTTAATTTTTGCTCTACTTCTCTGAGTACACTAATATTTAAAAATTAAATCTCTTCCTCTTAGATGATAAGACATAGGAAAAGAATCAGTGAGGACTAGATTTCATTCACAATTTCTATTATGTTGACAACATGTTGACTGTGTTAGATAGGGCAGAGCTAGCTGTTGCAACAAAGCCCCACATTGTAGTCCCTTCTCAGCTCAGGTGACAGTTCATTGTCAGCGATAGTGACCATGAGGGCGGAGAGCAGGATCTCTACTCTTCACGCTTCAGGGACCCACACTGACAGAGGCTGTGACTTCTGAGGTTCCACTGGCATTGACATCCAGCCTGAAGTGGAGAAATAGGAGGGGAGGGAATAGAAATAGGAGGATATTTGTCTCTTAAACATCCAGGTAAACAAGTGACACCTGTTAGCTCCCTCATGTCTCATGGTCTCACCTAGATAAAAAGAGAGCTGGAAAAGTGGACCCTAGACAGCACCCCCTTCCCCACAGCCACTCTACATGACAGAAGGGGACATTACTCTTTGGTAGACAGTTGGCCCTTACTGCACACTGAACTTCTAGATTGTATTTATAGTTACAACAGTTCCTCTTGTGCAAGATGAAATGCCCCATGCACCATTGTCTGGTCTGTTTTGTATGGCTATCACAGAATACCACAATCTGGGTAATTTAGAAAGAAAAGAAATTTGTTGGCTTGTGGTTCTGGAGCCGAGGAAGTCCAAAGTCGAGGTGAGAGCCTTCTTGCTGCTGTATTATGCCATGGCAGAAACCAAAAGGATGCGAGAGGGCAGGCAAGAGTGTGCAAGAGCAGCTGGGCACTGTGTCAGGTGCCTATAGTCCCAGCTACACAGGAGGCTGAGGCAAGAGGATCGCTTGAGCCCATGAGGTTGAGGTTGCTGTGAGCTGTAACACCATGGGCACTCTACCCAGGTGAGGGAGTAAACACAAGAGCAAGTGGAAGAGGGGGCTAAATTTGCCTTTATAAAAAATCCACTCTCACAACAACCAACATATCCTGTGATAATGATATGGGTCCATCCTCCAGGGCTTTGCTTCCTAAAAGTCCTTTGAAATGTTCCACCTCTCAAAACTGTTGCGTTAGATTTCATTTCCACGTGTGAACATTGAGGGACATGTTCGAACCATAGCAACTACGGGCCATAAACTGTAACAGTAATATGTGTGACATGTTTGCCAGTGCACTGACAATGAGGTGGTGTGTATCCAACATGCTGTCCCTCAGGACAGTTTGCTCACTGTCAGATGTTCACATCAGTCTGCAAGTAACTCGTGATAGTGTCACCCGAAATAGTTGAATCTTCTGTGAGTGATCAGTCTTCAATCTGTTTAATTTGAGGGATGAAACAATCAGTGGGTTCTTTTCTCTGAAAGGTAAAGCATGATCCACACTGGTTCACCTGCAAGTTTTCTGTCAGAATGGATCCTTTCTTGCTCCCACCTTGACTTTTACTAGGTCTATAACTATCCCAAGTTCCAACAGTTTTAGTCTTGCAAAAGTAGCCCTAACTTGGTCCTAAAATTGGGGCCAGAATCGGGGCCCCATGTCCCCAGTCAGATTGTGGTAGAGGCAGGACCCTCTGGGTGCCATGTGGTTGAGGTACTAGTCGGTGAACTGCTTTATTTCAGACTCTGCTTTTTGGAATGTGTTTTGTTTCATAGGCTGCTGCAGAGGGAAAACTGGGTTTCAAAATGAGCTTGGCATATGGGTGGAGGGAGGGCAATTGGTGGGATCACACCTATGGTGCATCTTAGCAGGGTACCGGGGAAACTTATTAAATGTAGAGTATCAATGTCTTTATATAGTGATCAAGAAAATGCCATGAAGGCTATCTGTAACAGTACGATCAAAACATTTCTGAATGTATATGAATCGTGCCCTATGATTGCACCAATGTACAGAATAATGATTCAATAAAATTATAAAAAAAAAAAAGCACATTATATGGCGCCTGCCATTTATGCAATCTGAGAAACCCTCCTGAGCAGTGTAGATCTCAGGGGATGTAACATCTACTCTTAGTAGCATGCAACACCATCTATGACTCCCTTTCATAATGTGGGGTGTGCATCATGTTTAGTTCAGCAGCAAAAACAGGGGCTTGTTCAGAGCACAGGCATGGAGTGGGCATCAGACCTTCCAGGTCACTAGCTAGATTAAGACAGGTCATGAGCAAACACACTGGCTCTTAATAGGTATCTTGTGTTATTTACGGAGCCAAACAAATTGCTTGCTATCCTGAGAAGGCAGCAGACATGGACAGGAAGGAGACTAACCTTGGAATTAGACTTGGTTTGATCATGTACTCTACCACTTGCTATCTGGGTGAACTTGAATCTCATTTTTCATGGCTACAAAAGCAAGGAGTGGGTACTAATTCAATTGGGCTTTTATATGTTATGGGTTGAATTGTGCTCTCCATGTCTGAAGTCCTAACTGCTAGTACTGCAGAAGATGGCCTTATTTGTGAATAGGATCTTTGCAGATGTAGCCACATTAAGATGAGATTATTAGGGTGGGTCTTAATCCGATTTGGCTGAGGTCCTTATAAAAAGGGGAAATGCGCAACACAGACAGACAGAGAAGCAAGATGATGGAAGAGAATGTGGGATCAAGTCATGGTTCTATCACCCAAGGAGGGTCGTAGATGCCAGGAAAGCACTTGCAGGCAGGCAGGAAGAGGCACGGAAGGACCCTTAGAGAGCGCATGGCTCTCCGTTATCCTACCTTCAGGCTTCTAGTTCCCAGAACTGTGATACAAGAAAATGCTGTTGTTCTAAGCCACCCGTTGGTGTTACTTTCTTACAGTAGTAGCCTTAGGAAATTAATGCATTATAAATATCAAAAGCAATTATTTATGTAAAGGATAGAATAGGCCCTCAATTAATTCAAGTTCTCTTCTTCAAAGAAAAAAATTTATACATTGGTATGCAGACAAACATTGCTCATTTTCTCTCTTGAACTCCACTATGATTTGACCACAAGGCAGATGGCTCTTTCAGTCTGCTGCAGCGGGCTTAAATTCTACAGATTAGTGCTAGAAATTATCTGGCTTCCTGGGACATCTCTGGGTACGAAAAAACTGAGAGCTGAGCCAAAATTCCTAGTTCTAAACAATAATAGAATAGAGGAAACTCCTACCTTGTCATTTATTGGAAAGAGCTAAGACACTTTGCTTCAAGGGACACTAGAACCCAGTGTCAGGCTCAGCCAAGTTTTTACACCTTGAGTCCCTTTTACACCATAGTGCAATACTCATCAGTGACCTCAGCCCGGTCAGGGTGCAGGGACCTCACATCCCCTTAAAGCAGCAGTTTTCAAAATCTTAGGTGTGCATCACTAAATTATTTTTGAAAGAAATTCAAAGCACAGTAAGTATATACGTATTTTTTCTTTACTTCTTTTAAAATCAACATAATTAAGTGTGCTGTGGACGTTTCACTATAGGTTCATGTGTGCCATGAGATTAATACACTGGCTCGAAGAGTAGCTGCCCTGTGAGGCCATTTGATGCAGTGGCTGGGAATGGACTCCAGAACCAGACTGTGTTTGATCCCAACTCTGCTACTTGCTGAATGTCTCCTTGGGCACAATGATAATTGTCCCCAATTCATAGGCTTGAAGTGAGGATTCATCATGTTAACCCAGCTAAAGCACATGGAACGGTGCCAGGCAGCTAGTGTCTTTTGTTGCTTCTGCTATTATCAGTAAGACCTGGTCTGGACGGAGGACTGATCTCTAGTCCTGGCAGCTGGCTTCCCAACATAAGGCCTGAAGCCCTTGTCCAGATAGCTTACCTAAGATTTCATTTCTCTAGAACTGGGACCTGAATCACATGCTCTATATGCATCCTTGCCCCATTTTCAGGGGAGGGAGCCCGGTGTCTGTGATTCTAATGTCTCCCCAAAGACATCAGTAGTGTTACTCACCCACCAGGATACACAAAGGCTTTGGATTCTCTCCTCCAGGCTCCACTCTCCCATGGACAGTGTGACCCTCTGTGTTACCCCTCCAAAGGTGGCAAATGGTTGTCTGTCCCCTACTGCCTACCAGCCAGAATGGACTTGCATCCCATCTTAGCAGCTGGACGGTCCTAAAAAATCTGCCCAGTCACCCACAGTGATGGCTCCTGTTTGCTCTGGCTTCCTGCAGTAAAAGGAGCCACATCTAACTCTGTGGCTGGATACGTCCACACCCCACTGAAATGGGGTTTGCTAATGTTGACCACCAAGTGGCCCAAACGTTAGAGGCATGTGGGGACTAGATGGGCACTTGACAGTATCTGTTTAATAATGACAACCCCACCACTCACAGCTGTTGCATTTGATTGTACAACATCTATTCCCTGTAACTGCTTCCATGCATGGCATTTGGAAAAAAAAATCAACAACAACAAAATAAACAAAATACAAAGTCAAAATGTCTAATTCTTTTCTGTTCTTCCTCTCTCCTGTGGACTCTGAGGTATTTAGTTAAATTCTACAAATCAAAAGCTGAAAGGGCAACTGTTAAACCAACGTTTGCCAAGTACTAATTATGTTTCAAACTTTCCTAGTGCTTTGCACAAATAATACAATTGAATTTTCATAATAAACTTGTAGTTAAGGTACTAGCCCTTTATTTGTACAGATAAGGAAACTGAGGCATGAAGGAGGTTAAATAACTCGACCAAGATTCAAAATCTACTGGAGGTGAGATTTGAACCTAGATGAAAATGCAGACCGTGTACACTAAGAAATTAAACTCCCCTACACTCTTTCTTCCTTTTCCAATTGATTTTGGCTCCTACAGCAGGGCAGTGTCCAAGTAAGCATGCGCCTTCCAAATGTATTCAGTGACATTTGCTTGTGAGCGCCACAGCCAGCAAACACTACCCTCATTGTCCCCAGCATAATGCAAAGTCACCATGGCCCCTGGCAGCAGAGGCAGTGAGTTCTTTTTCAATTTTGTTAACTAACCTTGGGAGAGGCTGGGATGAGAAAAACACTAGAACTGGTTCATCCAGCCAGAGCCAGCCTGGCCCTTGGACAGAGGTGGAATGTGATAGGAACGGGCTTTAGGTGACAGTTCACCTCTAGATGAGCTACGCCCTGAAAGGCAATCTTTAGGGATTTCAAATACACTGATGAAAATGGAAATGATGGAGGGACCTTGGTGAAAATTTTTCGGAATGTAGGCAGGAAATGAATGGCAAAAGCTTTCACCCCCAAATCAAAGAAAATGGCTTTAGGAAATTGAACCTCAACCCCTGCTTCTCTTTCATCCCCATAAATCTACCCCTAAATAACCCTTATGGAATTGGAGCGGTTGTTTTTTCCCTGGCAGTAACAGGAATTCCAACTACAGGCCAATTAGAACACACCCAGAACTGCCAGGAAAACGTTTCATTGACTTAACTTTATTGGTTTTATAAAACAAGTGAAGGAAATCAGAGACAGTTCAAGATCCTTGCCAAGATGCAAGTAGATGGCAGGGACCCTGGGGGCACCGGGTCTCCAGACCTTGCTCCAAAGTGCCCTTTTTACTTCATGCCATCTGCCAGAGTCCTGTCGTCTCCGGGACACCAGCGCAGGGCACAGACCTGATATTTAGTCACTTCTTCCCTGAATATTTGATCTCTGTGTTTGAAGGTGTCACTTGGTCTTTCTGAGTCTCAGTTTCCTCATTTGTCATTTTGAGGGGCTCCCCTTTTTATACCTGACTCAGGCATAGGTATAACTTAAGGTCTTAGAGGAGGATGACGGAACACTTAGAAATGCGAGGGATTGTCTTCATTCCTTTTCCCCTTCCCACATTCCACTGCTGGGTTGGTGGCTGCAGCCTAATAAATTACCTTTGCTTCTTACTGACTCCCCACTGCAAGTGGCGTGCGTGTGCGAGCGCCCGCGTGTACTTGTGAACGCGCGTGCCCAGCTTGCCTGTCTCCTTTTCATTCTTTGTTTGTTCTTTCCCAAGGCTTCTGAGAGAGGAGCGAGCAGAATGGAATGTCCTTGTCCAGCCCCTTCCCCCTCCCGCAGATGGGATGGTGGGGCCGGCCGCTTACTGCCTGCTCCTTCCCCCGCCTGCCCCCCTCCAACCTCATCAGCGCAGTCGATGGGATGAAAGCCGAGGAAGAGCGATTCGATTATTTGCCTGACCTTTGCCAGTGCCGGAAAGTGTGCAGATCCACGTGCTTTCCTCCCGTCCCCCTTTGGGGCTTTTCTGAACCGGTCCCCACAGGAGCCCTCCTGCGGCTCGGTTGAATCAGCGTTGGGGGGCTGCATGAGGTTCAAAGCCTAGCGGACCCGTCCCCCATCCTCCCGGAGCCTGCCTTTATCCGCATCGTGTTCGTTACAAACAACAATTACTGACGGCAATTAGCTGTCCAGAATAACAAGGACGTTATATTTTGCCCAGCTTTACTGCAAAGACGCACGAACAAACCTTATTGTGCTCCGACACGATAAAGCCCATTTGAAAATCCTCTTTTAGAATTCTGGAAAACATGACCCTTGCCACTTCCTTATAACCTGTAGGACCAATTCCCTTCTTTATTAGACTGTATTTCACTCTTGGGTAGAGTCTAAATGGGGAAGAGAGAAAAATGGTGTTTAAGAAAACAGTCACTTTGTTGTCCATAATTTTTGAGAATCCTGTAGTTTGAGTAGGAATATTTTACCATTCGCCCAGCTTCAACATGCATTTCTTGGATTATCAGGCTTCAGGTGGCCTAAAAGTTGTCAATATTGAAACAAAAGCAACAATTAAATAGGGAACTAGCAAGGAGAAAGGGTGAGAAGTTAAGACTCTATTTAAACCGCTAGAGGGGTTGGAAAGCCGACTTACCAAAATAGCAGTATCAAAAAAATCTGAAAAACAAATTCACCACCAAACAGTTTCTACTGCTCCATTTATTTCAACTAGTGTGGTATTAATAGAATGCCTAACTGCAGGGAGTAGGAAAATAAATGTATTCTCACTCACATGGGAATGACTAAATGACTCACAAATGCAAAAATAAATAAATGGCTCCCTCTGAAAATCTGAAACTATATTACCCCAACTGAAACAACTAAGCTTCTTAACTGTAACCTAACATGTTAAATTCAATCAGTTTTATTTGAGGCCATGGATAGATAGAGCGATCAATCTCCATTATCCCGGGCTTTTTTTCATCTTCATAGTGCTATTTTTCTTCCTACGAGACATTTCAGTTCATTTCCTTGAGCCTTCTTCAGTTTAATGGCTGATTTTCAGACAAAAAATAATTTTAAAAATCCCCCTTCCTCTAGAGGGAATGGAGAAAAATAGAGCAACGAAAAAAATTTAAGAAGGGCATTTCTTAATTCTATGGAGTGAAGAGGAGGAGGACATAGTGTGAGAAAAAGATAACAGGTAGATAAATAATGTGTATTACAGCTTGTTTCGAATGCTATGTTAAATGGGAACAGGTGCTGCCTCCTGACACTATAAAAAGATCAACTTTTTGTCTCCTTTATAATTTGTGAACAGGTAAGGCCCTGAGGACCTGAATGAGGTCATGCCAATTAACTCACTGATTCCTGCAATCAGAGTGATAATGACATCCTTAGCAACCATCCTATCACCATGACACCAGCTCACTGCTATAAAATGCCTGTTCATCTACACCAGTTGTAGGTGAGGTGGCCAAAGCTGTGATCCTGAAATTCACAGGAGGAGAATTTACGTTAACCACCCTCACTTCTCCCACCCCCCTCATCCAAGGGCATGGCATTTTTCTTCTCTCAAAAGAGAAGCAATGAGAAAATAAAACTTTCATTAGTCTCCAAACTAAGGATGAAATCTTTTCTCCTTAGTTTGTAAAGCATTATTAGTTGGCATTTTGGAATCTTCCCCTATTAAGGGACGCTAATAAACTTTATCTTCCAACTTTTCCCAGGCTGATTATGCTGTATTTTCTCACCCCTAGCATGAAAACTGCTAGTTACTGGACTGCCTTCATCAGCAGGCATTGGTAGTTACTTCACAGGGTGGGTGATCTTCCAGGGCAGATGGCACAAAAACCATCAGCAACATCTTAGGGTTTCTTCCCCAGTATATTTTTGCAAGTTTTAGTTCCCTGGAGGTAGACTGAATTTATATAACAAACAGAATGAGAGCAATCAAGGATATATAGTCCAAAAATATCTTTGGTGGGCAAATTCACCTCAGTAAACTTCTCCAGTTTTAAGTATTTCGCATTGAGCGAGAACTTATTATACTAAGCCTCTTGGATCTGCCCCTCATTTTATTGGGCACTTTGGAAACTTAATAAAAATCTAAGACACTTGAGTGTATCCTTATCTTGAAAGAAGTAAAAATCTATTTGGGAAGAGAGAGCGAGATCTGAACAACAGAAAAAAGAAATCTAATGGGAAGATAAGTCTTTATGGTGTAGGGTCTTCATGGCCATAGGATTCTTTAAAGACTCCTAACAGTATGTCTAAATACATTGTAAAATGAAAGGAAGGAAGAATTTAGGCAGGAAGGAAAGAAAGAAAAAGGGAGCACCCAGCCTGCAAGGCAACCAGATACTAAAAAATAACTGAACACAGCAGGGGAGTGATGTACTTCAGGCCTTGGCAATAGATCCCTGGGTGGACCCAACTCTTCACTTGTTCATTTAATATGATAATAACTTACTCTGAACTTTTCATTGGTTGTATTCTCCCACTACTCCCTCCCCCCAGGAATTTGTCCACCCTAAAATAGTGTTAGCATCATTACTAAAGTGTCACAGGGATGGCTTTACTTAGAAGCCATCAATCATGACTGTTGGTTCTCAACAAATTTGTTGAATGAATGAATGTCTAGGTAGATTTATAATAGTTTCAGGGGATGAAAATTGTGTTTTAGAAGAAGAGAGTCTGGTGAGAGCAGTGGGCAGCAGGACTGACGTCCCGGCTATGTTCTTAGATTCACTGAGTAATGATGACAGTGTCAGCGGGCTTAGGACTTCAGAAATGATTTGCACAGCCCATGTTATCTGCAACGTCAGCAGTTACCATATATTTCTCATTGAAGGCTATCAATTCTCCCTTTTCCTAATTGATTCCAGTAACATAGATACCTTGAGAGCTGTATACAGCTCACTGATTGCTGTGCAAACATTATTGAAGTGTCAATATTTGCTCTTTTTCCTGGAGCATCATTGTTGAAAAGACTGCAGTTCATTTGGGGACATGTCTCTTACATTTAATACATGGGGAGTGCTGATACAAACTAAATCTTCATTTTATTATTCTTTACCCTTACTATGGTCACAGGGATGGCTTTGCTTACAAGACAGCATACTGTCCTTAAGCAGCTCCGGAAATTTTCCCATTGGGAAAAAAATCCCTTAGGCTACTACTGGTGACTGCCATACAGTACTTACTATTTTCACCTCTTTTGATGAGTCCTGAAAAAGAGAATTCAGAGTGGCTTGGGCCACTGATGGTCAAGTTTCTTAATCCTTCTCTCCTGGACTACATTAAGCATGGCAGCTAATGTCCTGTCTGACCACTAGGTCCTCAGTTTCTGGAGTTAACTTGAACCAAGCTTTAACCAGAAGTTTTACTGTCATGTGGCTATATTATTACAAGGGTAAACACAAACAACATACTTTGGAACATTCTCTTCCATTGCTGCAAACAAATGGAAGGTTCTTTTTTATTTCTTTGGTTTGTTTGTTTTGCCTTGGTGAGAAGGGACTTTGCCTTGGCAAAGTCCGTGACCTTGAGGCCAGGTCCCTATTACTCTTATGGAGGTGATTTTCCCTATACTTATGTCCAGGTGCAAATAGAGCCACAGTCCAGTACTTTCTGTCTTCTGGGAAAATTCCTGCACCTTATATCCCTGGGAACATGTGCCCTGCTGCCTCATTAAATTAGTGTGTGCTATTCTAGCCCCGAGCAGTCCCATTTTTCAGAGTTACTTTCCTCCCACTCCCACTGGGTGAGAATTCCAGACTTAGCATCAGACCAGACCAAATCTCTGTTATACGCATGGGGGTAGAGAAAACATTTTGTGACTAGGATCTTTGTTTCTGATGCCCCCAGACCTTAGGTGTTTTAATTCCTTGATATCTAAATTAAAAATATTAATAACTGCTTCATTCTTTCTGGTCCTGTTAATGGCAATTGAAGTACTTCTGGAAATGAAGACAACCTGTGACAATCCTGAAATATGATCCGATGTGACGTGCCAGGGAGTAAAATTTCTGATTAGTCATCACTGGGCCACCTAGACTTTCAGTTTACTTCTAATTGTGTTTCAGATAATGCTATTCCCAGTTAGGCAGATGATCATTGTAATTTCTGGTAATGAAATGGCTAGGGAGCCCATTCTGTACTGGGAAGAGAGCCAGGGCCCAGCACTTTATAAGAAACAAGTGTTATGGTCTAGGACAGAGAGATGAAGCCAAGGTGCTAGTTGAACATTTACAGCATGTATCGCATTGGCTTTTTATCTAGTGCCCTCTCTCATGCTAGAGATTGATATATTTTCAGAGGGACATCCCTCAGCTTGAAAGCAACTCTACAGAAAGCAGAGACACTAACAATTTTTCTCTCCCCTTTGCACCCTTTAATGTGCCAAAGAATCATTGTCGGCCTTCCATGATAGCTAAGTCATTTTCTCTCACCATGGCCAATAGTGGTTTGATCAATAACAGACACAACTGGCGTGGATAAATAACAATGGAGCTTTTTTGTGAGTTATTAATATGATCATAGATAAGAGCTCCCTAGATGAAAAAAGTAAAAAGAGAAATAGCAGCAGCAGCGGCTTCCCAAAAGGTATGGGGTTATCAGATTTTCTCCTTTATCATATTTCTTAACATCTGACGCCTCAGGTACCTTTATAATGAAACAATCACCTACTTTCAAACTTCTGGATCTTTAGACAGTCTAGCTAAAAACTGAAATCCAGAATCCAAATGGCTTCTCTTCAATATATCAAACGTTCTTCATTCAACCTCATAGACATGAAGAGTTCATTTTCCTTCAAGGTCAAAATCCATCTCTGTTGAGTCTGTAGATGACCATGACTCTGCACACCATTCCCTAGACTTCTTCATCCACAGGTTTCTGGCGATGTTCAGTAAGTGGGAGGCACCTAAGGGCAGGAGGAGGGGAGAATACAGGGTAGTCCTCTCCTTCTGCTCTAGGTGACAGTTTATGGCAGTGGTCATACCTGCTGTCTACGGTCCTCCTCCCTGCGCTCCCTCTGAGGTCCCAGCTCCCACCTGGCAGTCCCTGGATTCTGGCCTCTGGAACATCACCTTTCCCCGGTATTTCTTTTGTCCTAAAAGCGGCAGCAGCTTCCTGGTGTTGTTACTCCCTGGGAAGTTTCACTGTTTCCTCTTTGGCTTCTCATCTCTTTCACTACCTGCATAATTAGTTCTTGTATTAAATCCCCGTGTTTAAAACACGTAGAGGGGTTTCTCTTACCCTAACTTGATCTTATCATGGTCCATTCTGCTTGTTTCTGGGAATCTTCATTGGATACAGTTACAGATACAGACTAAAGCTTTATTCAGATTCTAGGTCATCTCACCAGTAATCAAAATTAATAAGAGCAAAACAATAATAGCAGCCTCTCATGACTCAACCATGGTATGTGGTGTCCTTAACCACATTACCCACATTAGCTCCTCTGTTTCTCTCAAAACATTCTGAGGTAATTATTATTATCGTCATCCTCATTTTTTTTTTTTGCAGTTTTTGGCCGGGGCTGGGTTTGAACCTGCCACCTCCGGTACATGGGGTGGGTGCCCTACTCCTTTGTGCCACAGGCACCACCCTCATCATTCTCATTTTATAGATGAGAAAACTGAGGCTGACAAAAGCTTAAGTAAATTGACCATGGTCTCACAGATAACAAGCGTCAAAACATTGCCCAGAAAGCATGTGCATTGCAAGCCCCTAGTTTGTTCCTCCCTAGTTACACTAACTCTGAACAGTTTGAGGACTCCAATCCCACGTGGTGAAAGTACAGCCTCTCCGAAGGGTGACCACTCAGGAGTGTCCTGGAAAAACATTGCCTACTCCCTACCTTAACCTTTTGGAGTTATTCCTTCTGCTTGGATGCATTAAAATGGATATTTTCTGTCTTCAGAGCACAAAGGAATGAAAAATGCCCACCGTTGAGGATGACTATCTGTCTCCCCCAGGTGCTGGTGAGGGATGAGCAAACCATCTTCTCTGCTTGGGGCGGCAGCCTGGTGCCTGGAGATGCCTGTGCTCTCTGGGTTCCCTGAGCTCCCTGCAGGCCTGGGCTGCTGAGAGCTGCGGCCAGGAGAGCAGGTGCTCAGGCTCTGATCTTTCCTTACCTAAGGGCTAAGAGATTAGCTGCAGAGAAAAATTAATAAGAGTGAAGGAAGGGAGAGTTGTAAGGGGAGGGTCGAGGTTTCTGCAGACAAAGGGAGAATGTCTAGACTGGACACAGGCTACATCCTTTCTGCCGGCTTTTTGTGCCCCTTTCTTTTTCTCTTTTTTTTCCTAAGCTTTGTTTTCGGACTGATTTGCCTGAGCATTTCTTTCTTAGCCTTTCTTTCTCTCTCCATGTCTACATATGGGGAGGGGTCAAGAAAAAGAACTGAGTTAGCCAAACATTTTACCTTTGGGACGGAGTGATAAAAATAACAGCCCGGTTCCAGTGCTCTGAACCATTTCGATAGTATGGAAGCACGCAGAGGAACTTGACAGGAGGCAGAGCTGGGAGGAGAGGGGTTAAGACTCTCATACTGTATTAGAGCTTGATTTATGGCCTAGATCAAGTTCATGTTCCTCTCAGGATCTGGTTTTGAGAAAAGAAATGACAATCTGCCAAGTATGAGGTCCAAAATGTTCACATGGTGTGTTAACATGCCACCTTGGGCTCCAGAAAGTAGGCGTCCGTGAAAGCCTGCAAGCCTACAACTGGCTTTGAAGTGCACAAAATATCTTTGGTACCTCAACCCAAGGGTGCCTCCAGATATAAGCATGGTCAACTTTCTGTTATACAGGGGCAGCTCACCCAGTTTGTGGTTGATGAAAACCCTTTGATTTTCCTATTTTATTCTGCTAGCTACTTGCCTTCAACACCCTTTCCAAAGAGGTGGGCAATGAGAAAGAATTAAGAATACTAGCAGATTGGCCAATTATTATTGCTTGCTTCTAAGCAACACTGGTGAGACTTGTTTAGCTGCCCCCTTTTATCCTATTTTTACTTTATTTTCAGAGCACAAGGAGTTGTTTTTGAATATCACAAAAAGCAAGAGGTGCCATGACCCTTGCAATTACATTCCAGTTTAGATGGCTGTGTTTAACAGATACCGCACCATGTTTCCGATTGGACTATGGAGGGAAAGAAGGAAAGGCAATCCTGTTTACGGTCCTGCACAAACTGGTGACTAGTCCGTGTGCTAGCACTTGAGAAGCCGCTGCACACAACATCTTTTTGCACCCAAAGCCAGCAAATGACGCAATGATTCAACACTACAATCATAACAGCTTTTGAGAATGCAATTTTTCTGAAATGGGGGCATTTTAATGTAAAGCCAATGATGATGTGATATGAAAAAAAAGGCAAAACCAATCCAAAGATAAAAGGTAAGCGTCTGCTACTTTAATTATTATTACAAAGGAAAAGAAAAACAGCAGATGGAGAAAATGAAAGACCCATAAGTGTGGACTGAAAGACAAAGGAGTTGGGACTAAAGGATGTCTTAACATTGAGTTTTTCACCTCGGCAGCAATTATCACTGGCAAATTCTGCCCTGACAAGAGAAGACACAGGTTGATATAAAAGGGCTTTTTCATTTTTGCTTCTTAGAGTTTGTGAATAACTGGCTGCCCAGGTGACAATTACTCTCTTCCTCCAAACACAATTCCCTCCCTGTTTTGACCCCTTGTAGCAAAAGCACTTAAGAAATAAAACCCCACTGGGTCCTCTCCTGCTCTTCTTTCTCTGAATCAAGTCTGGCCTTGATGGTTGGGAATTTAGAGAATGGGGATAGGAACTGAAAGGTTGTGTTTAAAGGGGATCTTCTTTTCAGAATTGGGCGGCCCTACAATATCATCTGGAATTAAACACGTATTCCCTTGCCTCTTGCTCTGTGAACCTGTCAATCAAAGACCCGGGCAAGAGGCCTCAGGCTCCCTTAAGCCACTTCAGACCTGATAGATTTAAACACCTGAATGTTCCTGAGGCAAGAAAAAGCACTGATCTTCAGGAAGGTGCTAGCGTGCTGACTTTGGGTTCCCGTGTAGATGTAGTAAAGCTCCCCAACCTTTTTGGTACCAGAGACTGATTTCACAGAAGACAATTTTTCCATGACTAGGGGGCTGGGAGGAAAGGTTTTGAGATGAGTCTGCAAGCAGCTGATTTATTGCGGTCTCCCTGCAGTCAAGCCTCTCTGCCAAAGCTAATCTGTATTTGCAGCCATCCCCCAGCGCTAGCATCATCGCTCAGCTCCACCTCAGGTCATCAGCTGTAGACTCTTGTAAGGGGCACACAATCTAGATCCCTGTTATGCGCCATTTACAATAGCATTCGCGCTCTTCTGAGAATTTAACGTCACTGCTGATCTGAGAGGAGGCGGTGAAGTAAGAAGTTATGTCAGTGGCTAGAAAAGCCACAGAGTGGAGAGGGAGAGTAGAGAGAAGGCTGTTCTCACCTTGAGTCCTAAGGGGATATGTGAGCAGAAAGAATGCTGCCAAAGCCGTAAGAGGGAGGAGGAAGAAAGAGAGTCTGGGTGGGGATGTGCAAAGGGCACAGGTCGGGAACGCTTCTCTGCCCACAGAGGGACTCTGTGTATGTGACGTCAGTGAAAAACATACTGCTTTGACTCTTAGAGGGGGAGAGAAGGCAGGAGGGGAAGGTGCCTGGCTAAGGGGCCGAGTTGGCCCCCTGAGGACAAGACTGTCCCTTCTGGCTGCACACTGGTAAGATCACCGTCACTCTCCTGTTCTCAGGTCACTTCAAAACCTCTGTTCACTTTCATTTAGGGCCCTGACTCCCCAGACCTGTGTACTTCCAGTCACAGAATCTTAAGATGGTGCCCGATGTCATCAACTTTGGGCCTGAATGGTGCCTGAGTGGCCTACGAGAAGTGGTCATTGTGTGAAAGCCCATACAGTGGTTGAAAGAGTGCAAAAGAACCACGTTTCTTCACACTCGTGACATGAGTCACGTGCAGCCTATTCTGGAAAACAGACGACATCTCTTACATGGCAAACTCTCAGGAGCCTGGCCACCACCTGGAATAGCAAAGAAAATCTGTGCTCTGCCCCTTAGCACGGAGCCTGAAACATAGTGAGAGCTCAGCAAACGTTAGGGGCCCTTATTAATATTAACAGCTCTCCGCCAGGGGGTAAAGTAGTTAGCCCAGAAAGGCTATTACTAACATTAGAGAAATGGGGTCTTTGATCATTACAGCTGAAACCCAGGATTTCCATGGCAGAGAGGAGGAGGCAGGACAACCATGGGGCCTGGGCTTTCCATTAATGGAGAGTCAAATTTATACTTTAATTATTTCACCAAATGAGGTGGTATCTTCAGTCTCAGAGATACCCTGACAGGACTGAAAGAAGCCATTCATCACACAACCTTAAACTTGTGTTCCATTTTTGGATCACACTGCGTATGGTTCCCTGAGTATTAATATTTTTATGACTCATTTAATTATCTTGTGAGATTCAATTGCATTGTGATCTTATGATGTGTTATTAGGTTAAATGTAAACAAAGGTAATGGGATTCAAAATGTGCTTACCTATTGAAATGATTTTTAAGCTCCGTTTTGATTTTCCTTCATTTTTTAATTACAGGGAAGCCTAATACATAAGAAATGAATGAGGCTGCCTGGCCCTTTCTTGACTGATGAGTGTTCTAGGCTAGAGATTAACCAGTTTAGTGATTCTTAACCAGGGAGGGAGCACATCTGAGTCATCGGTGAAATTTCTTGAAAAACAATGCCCTGCCCAGCCCAAGGTTCTGTTTCAAGAGATCTGGGGTGTGTCTGCATTTATTCTGAAACACCCTTGGGTATCCTGATCCCCAGTTCTGACTGGTGTGGGCTGGTCTCGCCTGCCTTTCCGTCCAGGGCTGAGTTGACAGCCTGCATGCCCTTTGCGAACATATGCCCTGACTCGGAGGGCCCGGGGCAGGTGCATTTCTCTCTTTAAATATCAGCAAGTGAGTTGTTTGTTTCTTGCCATCCTTATTAAATCAGAGTCCTGAAGTAAGGCCACAATGTTGTGTCTCCTAAAAGCCATGCGCATCTGGCTTCAGAAACAATTTTTCCTTTTTTAAAAAGGGAGCCACCTCTCCTTCCTTCTCTCTCTCTTCCTCTCCCTCTCTTCTTCCTCAGCATTTGGCGTGGGAGGCACACATCCCAAAACTTGACTTGCTCATTCGCTGGAAAACTTGCTTTTTGGTTCCTCTGCCACTGGGCATATCAGTGAATGCTCACCATCTGAGCAGCGTGACCCCTCTCCGGATACCAGAACTGCACGTCTCGCCCTGGGGGCATCCTCCTGAAAAGCGGCTGGAGTCAGTGGTTCTCCTCTTCCCTTCCAGGACACAGAGGACACTGGTACAGCTGGGCCTCTGCTCCAGGAAAACACAGAGCATTTGTAGATGTGCTGTAGACTCCTGAGGGACGGTCCAGGATACAGATGCTGCCTATATAGGGACTGACCATGTGGCATCTTTGTGCTTCCAGAGGGTCACGGCACATTAGTGGTGGGATTGGTGCCTCTTAGAGGGACAGCACATTCTGTGTCCAGATTTCATTCAAATTCTGGACTTAATGTCTGCACATGTGACACTAAACTATATCCTATCTCACGAAATCGATGATCTTATCTTCCATTGTTCTAAACTTTACATCTGAATGTATCCCACCTCCCCCACTGGATTATAGTTTTCTCAGCAGAATTGTTAAGCTGCCCCATCTTTGCATCCCCAAAGCCTTGTACACCGTGTAGATTCAGTGGTTTCAGATCAAATGGTCAAAAGAGTTCAGGAAAGTAGTCCAGTTCCAATTCCTAGTCACCAGTGCTATTAATATTAGGTCACATCCAAAGGCTAATGATCTTCAGGCCTTGTCCCTAATTGGCAGAAAGCAAAAGAACAATAAAGACCATTGCTTGCACCCCTCTTGTTAAGGGCAGCTCTGTGGATAAACGGACTGAGCATCGTCCGTTATCAGGAAGTCAGCTATGAACACCACCATTTCAAATTCCCGACAGTTCATGAATGTCAGAAATGCCAAGATGAAAGTCAAGAATGAGAATGCATAGCAAATGTGGTACATATGAATAGCCAGGGATTTTTATTAATTTCTTATTTCTTAGGCTTAAATAGGTAATATAAGAATGGCTAGGGGCCCAAGGACCTGTACACTTTGAAGCATAACTGATAGGAATGCAAATAAGTATCACCAGGTGTGAACAAGATTTACACATTTATTTAATTTGTCGATTATTTTAATTAACTAATTAATTAAAAATTGACAAATAAAAATTGTCCATATTTGTTGTGTGTAGCATGCTGTTTTGAAGTATGTATACACTGCAGAGTGGGTAAATTGAGCTAATTAACATGTGCAATCTGTCAAGTTGCCCCCAGGTATTCAGCCCGAGGCAGTAATAAGACTAGTATGCAAAGATATAATTTAAGGAAGTTTATGAAAATGTTGAAAACAACACAAATGTCTGCTAATGGGGTGGTTGTTATATAATTTATGATATAGGCCAACCATGCAATATTATGCAGCTATCAAAAAGGCTAAGGTAGGTTTAAATAGTGTCTTTCATTATTTATTAAGATGCTTTTTTATTATTTTAGTATCTCTGAAATTAGAATGTGTCTTGTAATCAGAAGAATCTGCTGATTGTATTAAGTAGCAATTTTCCTTTCTAAAGGGTACATCATCTTAAAAGTATAAGGGTCTGTGATTCAGTGAAGTATGGCATATTGATGTGGAATATGATGACCACACATTGTTTTTAAAAAATCCTACAGAACAGTCCCTACAGAATAGTCCATTTGTGTTATTATAATGCATATGTTCATTTTGGAAACAGATACAGCAAATATTTAATTGTGATTGTCTCTGGGTAGAGTTATAAGAGCTTTAACTTTCTATTTTTTCTAAATAATTTATAACACTCACGTATTATTAGGAAAAATAAAGATATTTTTAAATAAGTCAGTTTCTTTGTTGTTTTCTATCCACCCACTATGAGGCTATTACTCAGCATCTAAAAAATTTTAGGACTGACTGCACATAAAGGAGGCAGAGGGGCAAAATGTTGCCTTTCTTGGCTCTAACCATGGTCAGCAACATGGGCATGGCCACAGGTCCGTGGTTCTCAGCTTCCTATTCCTCAGTCCAGACAGCCTTTTGTGATGTGCACTTTCATGGCTGAGCTCCTGTTATGACCTATTTTAAGGTTAGCCTAGCAGGATTGATGCTTTGTGTTTTAGGATGAAGGCAAAGAGGTGTGGTCCGGGAATAGCTAACTTCTATTCTGATAATGGACCAGACTGGAATAGAAGCCCGCTAGTCTGATAATGGAAGAATAGGGGTTAGAGAAACAAATAAGGCAATTAGAAGCTAAGTTTGCCATTGAACTTCTTCCATATGGCGTTGGCAAAAGTGTGGCTTTCAGGGGGATATTGCCTCTACCAGGACTACAGGGTTGAACATCAAATTCTTAAAAGAATTCAGGACGTGGAAAGTGATCACTTAAACATATTAGGGCTTTTTTCTTTTTTAGCATTGAATTATATTACATTATTTAAACAACCATAATTAGGTGATACCCAGAGTCATTTAAATTTAGTTAATGTGTGATTTTTAAAAACCTAAGCATTGCACTAAGTATAATGTTATTATCAGTTAAATTAGCGTCCTTACCACTTTTGTTCTCAATAACTTTTCAGCCTTCTACTGCTATTATCTGGAATTTTAGCAGCATCTCATCCATAAAGGCTCATTGTGGCCATCCCGTCTGTTCCATTAATAATTTTTTAATTAAATGAGATGACAGCTGTCTCTCCTTATCCTCACTACCTTGTCCTTATCTTTCTTTCCAAAGTAATTTTTTTTTTCTGGCCTTCCTCACTTTTGTTCCTTATTTCTTTCCCCCACAGACAAGCTTAGCTCCTGGTGTCTTTCACAAATGGATCTGGAATTTCTTCTCGGATCCTCACCCCGCCTACCCCAATCTGTTCTCTCTCTGTCTTCTTGATTTCAGTTTCATATTCATTTCTCCCTTTCAAAAGATTTTATTATTTCTCACATGTCTCGTCTCTAGCCCTTTCAGTTGTCTTGGTTTTTTTTTTCTGCTGAGCTCTCATTTTCCTCCTAAACCATTTAATCATGTTACCTTCCCTTTCTATTTTTCTGTGCATTTCACCTTACATTCTAAATATCCAATCATTGGCACACGATCCTTATACCAAGAGACAAAATTAGTGCCAGTTTCATCATGGAAGCCCCTTGTGACTTTGCAATTCAGTATCACACAAAAAATCCCCACTGCAGCCATTCATTTATTCAATTTCAAATATTTTTTTCCCTAGCAATTTTCCTTAATGAAAAATGGAGAATGTTAACTTTGGAACCAGTAGTCTATTTGATACCCAAATATAACTCCCAGGAGTGTTTCTTAAGGAGTTCATCGATTAGGACTGTCTTTTACTTGAGACTGTGGACTGTGTTGTCATTGTTTTGAAGCCTGTCCTCTTCCTGATAAGCACGCTAGCTATGAACTTTTCAGAGCACAGCTAGGGTTATATTCAACTTGAGAATTAAAAAAATGACTCAGGATCCACTTACATTATTCAGTGTGGTTTATCTAGTTCTAAATTGCATATATAGGAATGTAAGTAGAGCCAGAAAAAAAAAACAAAACCTTAGAGAGCCTGTGTTTTGCATTTGAACTTATACTGTTCAACACAGTAGCCACTAGCCACATGTGGGAATTTCAATTTAAGTTAATTAAAATATAAAAATAAAATTTAGTCTTCTTTAAGCATACTAATTACATTTCAACTGCTAGGTTGCCATAATGGCTAGCGGTTACCACATTGGACAGCTCAGATACACAACTTCTCAATTTTAGCAGAAGGTTCTAGGGTCTACTGGGCAGGCCTGGATTGGGCCATATAAAGCAGAGGTTCAAGAATCTGGGGCTCCTGCAAGAGAAAGACCCCAGTGCCCTATAATTAAATTTATTTTATAATGTCATCTTACCGTATAGGAACCTGAGAGGTCACGTACAAAGGGAAACTGAATTAAATATAATTTCATATAGTTGATCACTCATGAAAAGATGCTTTTCGGCGTACAAAGCATTTTCACATCCATCATCATATTTGAAGCTCACAATAGCCCTGTATGATAGGAAGGACAAGTGTTCAGCATCTTCATTTCACAGAGGAGGAAACAGCCTGCTCAGAGAACTTAGGTCTTGTTCAAAGCTACACATCTTTTAAACTAAACAATAAACCCAAGTATCCTGATCTAAATCCATTGATATTATCATCATGTTAAAACACATAGAAAGAATGAGTACTTTTTTTATTCATGTGTATTAAGAACATTCCATAAGCCAGGTGCTGTGCCAAGTGTTTTCTGTGTATTATCTTATATAACCCAGCCCAAACTGTCTTAAACACCCAAATGCCTACTTGACCTCTCCTTTAACAGTCTAAAAAGTTGTCATACTTAATTGCCATAACCTAGACAAGAGATTGAGGCTGAGATGAAGGTGATTTTAGTGGAAGTGAAGAAAAATTAAAATGCTTGGGTTTATATTTTAGAAAGCAAGTTCAAGTTCACTGGATTTGCTTGTGGGGAGGGAGAGGAAAAGTGAGGAACCAAGAGTGAGTCATGTTTTCACATGAGCAGTGAGAGGATACTGATGCTCTCTACGGAGACAGAAGGCTTGCTCATAAGTGTAAATCAGGTAAGGATCCCCTCTGTTTAAATCCCTCAGAAGCTCCCTATTGCTCCTAGAGCAACCCCTCACCTTGCCCTACAAGACACTATGACCTGATCGCCCTCCAGCCTTTCTTCCACCAAGTATCCTTTTGGTCCCTGGGCTCTGGCCCCAGGGGCCTCCTTTCTGCGTTGCCAGCTATGCAATCCTGTCCCCACTCGGGTTCAACTCTCACTTCCTCTGCTCAGAAAACTCTACCCAGGAGTGCATGTTCTCTGCCACCCAGTTCAAATGTCACTTCCTTAGAGAAGCCTTTTCTGACAACTCTTTCTCAAGTGCCCCGTGATCACTGTCAAGTCCTCATTACCTTATTTCCTTTGCAGCACTGCTTCTGTAGCAACAAATTCACTTGTTCACTCATTTTTTCCCCTTGTTTCCTATCACCTTCTCCTTCTGAGAGATCCCCCTGAACCTTGAGCAGTGCATATTAGCATAGTAGATACTCAATAAATATTTATCTGATAATATTTATCCAATAAACAACTTTGGGAGTAAGTACCACCATTATTTTCATCTTAAAGCTTAGGGGGCAGAGGTTTAGATAATAATTTGCCGAATGTTTCACATTTAGTAGGTCGTACAGCCAAAAGATCCCAAATATGAATGACACCAAGGCCTATTCTTAATCACAGATCTATATTGTAACCATATTTTTAATAAATCCCCTGTGTTTTTTTGTTCGTTCATTCATCAAACACTTAATGAACACTTATACAGTACTAGGCACAGAAAGTCATGCTGGGACAATTCCAGCTCTTCCAAAAGGTGATACATGCCTTATCTTTATGTAGCTTAAAATGAAGCAGGTAATCTTTTTGTAAGCTGAAAAAATGACCACCCATTCATTTTACATATTAATGAGATTTGCTCGAACATGCATGTATTTTTTGTCACAAAAGAATCACAAGAATAAGCTGGAATGGACTAGTTACTTTAATAAAAATATAAAGGGTACCAAAAAGTTAGAAGCACAACTCCTTTGTCATATTTGGTCATTTACAAGATCAAGCATTTCCATTTAGGATTGTTAAAAACCCTATGACAGGAATTGGGATAAGGATTAATTAATTTACCAGTTTAGCTAATGAGTATACAATAAGCTAAAGATTGTTAAACACTGGGGATTCAAAGATGCACAAAGCAATTTATATTAGTTAGAAGTGAATATTTATATTTACTTATTTCTTCTCACTGGTGACAAAAAGGCAACTTGAAGTGGTCTGTGCATAAAGGGGAATTTGCCATAAAGGTCATAAGAATACTAGGCTTCCTTTGTGGAACCCTGGCAGTGACACATGACTGCCAGAACAACTAGAAGCATTCGGGACCCTCCGTTTTAGCTCTCCTTTCCTCAGCTCACTTATTGCCTTCTCTCTCAAAAGATTTTCACTTCTTTTGCCCTCACTGTCAGAAATCATGGCTACCAATATCTCTGAAATCTACCACTGCAAAACCAGAGGAGCTGAGTTTCTTTTAGCAGTTTCAATTCCAAAAGGCCCAAAGAAAGCCACCGATTGGCCCTGTTTGGACCAGGAGTTCCCGTTACACCAAATGACTGGCTGTGGGAGGGATTCTCTGCTTCATCAGTCTCGAGCACACCTGTCATCAGGTGTGGGGCTGCATTGGACTAGCGTGGTGGGTCCTATGATAACCACCCGGTGTAGGAGAACGGAGCTGTCACTGGAAGGAGTATGTGGGGAGGACCATTCCATGGATGCTGGGTGGTCCCTACTCTCACGAAGCTCCACTCTAGTGACCTACACACAGGCCTATAAATGATTGCTTTTTTAACATGTGCTTTATTAGAGCAGTCAGTCATGTTGCTCAAAAAACACAGAAGGAGGAGCAATTACTCTACCTGGAGAGAGGAATGAGAGAGGTTGCCTAGAGAAAATAAAGGTCATGCTGAGTTTTGAAATATGACAGGAAAATCATTAGTGAGGAAAGGGCATTCCGGGCAGAGGGAACAGCATGTCTGTATGCTCAGAGGCATGGGCCATGGCATGCAGGAGTGAATCCATGGTTGGGAAAGGGCAAAGCACTTCGGATTGCTTTGTATCTATGCCCTGTCCACGTTCCCCATCCTCTAAGGAGCAAACGAGGCTCTGAAAGGGTGGACGCATGTTAGATAGAGCCGCTTGCTTTTCAGAGCACTTTTACATAAAATCACTGGATTCATGCAATTTTGCCATGATGTAGATAGGATGCATAGATATTTTTTCCATTTTATTGATGAGGAAAGAAAGTTTCAAAGTATTGTGACTTGGGGATCGTTCCTTTAGGGTTAGAAGGGGGACTAGAAAGCAGGCTTTTTAATTCGAACTCATCGTTCTTTCTACTGTACCCACTCAGGATTCCCTTTAATGCCAATTTATGGCATTAAGAATGAACTAGTTACTCTAATAAAAATATAAAGGGTACCAAAAAATGGTATACACGATTTAAGCAAGGATAAAAAAATTACAATCGTAATACTCAAGTCACATTTAACCTCTGCAATTACAAGAGATACAAGATAATAAACATTATCAGTGTATATTGAATATTAGTTTTAATATAATTTTTTCCTTTCTAAATGTGTGTACACATGTTTCAGGCATGCAGTGCATATTTCAACTCATCTTCTGAACAAATTTCCACAATTATCATAATAACTCATATAAACATAAGTATCTACCAAGTATTTGGGCATCCCATCAGAGTAGGGTAAAATTTATGAATTAATGACGTGCTGGTTAGCACAGGGCAGATGAGAAAGGGAATTGGTAGAAGAGTGACATTTCCACCTCAGCCCGACTTGCTTAGGGTCCTTGTGACTAAACTTCCTTGGGCTTCATTGTTCTCATTCACAAAGCAGAGACGTGGCAAAGAGTTGGTCCTGAAGGATCTCCATCCTCCTGACCTCAGACGCTTGTTGTGACTGTTACGTGAGCTGACATGTTAAATTCTTAGAGAGCTGTTAACACAAGAAGCAAAAGGGGTCTAACTTTCACCATTCACAAGCCACTATTGTTATGCCAGTCTCACCAGTGGCCACGTGGACAAATCGTTTTCTCTTCATTTTATATTAGCGAGAGGTGTTATTGAAAATCGAAATCATCAAATCCAATCAATCACATCAGCTTTAGTAATACGGTGCCACGAGTCCCACCACCTGTGGCGGGTTTGTGACAGCCAGTGTAATGTTCCTCTTAGAGAGAGTTGGGGGAAGGGGTGAGGAATATCTCGGAATGTTCCTCTGAAACAGCCGAGTCCTGCCCTTTTCTCTCTGCTCGCCTCTCTCTTCTTTAGCTCTCACTGAGTGTACTTCCCAGGACAGGAGCTTTTTATGATAATAATAGTATGTTAGACTTGCCTGACATTTTATTTTGAAGGAAATCCAAATTACTGAACAAGCAAGTATTGTCTGCTTTTAACGGCTGAAGAAACTGACCCAGTGGCTCCCAGAAAGCCACACTGCCTGTGAGTGACAGAAGCGGAGGGAAAGGGTCGCCTCCCCTGCGCGGATCATCCAGATGCATTAAGACTGACACTGTTCTCTCTACACAAAAATAACGGACGCATGTCTTTCTTTGCTGCAGTTGGGCAGGAAAGAGACGGAAAGGAGTGGGCGCTGAGTCACCGCTCCCCACTGTGCCCAGGTTCCTCGCCCTCCTTCCTCCCAGTGCTCTCCAAGAATTGCAGGAAATCGGCCCTCTAACGTGGAAAAAACAACACTTAGTGAGGAAAATGGCAAACATTCCCACCGGGGTTCTGTTGCTGAGAAAGCGTTCATTAGCTTTTCAGGGATGCAGTCTCTGGCCAAAGGTCGGAATGGAACCTGGAAAGCACACGTGCTCCAGCCTCGCTGGGGGTTCCCTCATCAGGGGGGGACGTGGCTCAGGGAGGAGGAGGCATCACAGCACTTGGGGGGCACCAGGGAAGTGGTGAAAGGGAGTGGCCAGGTCCCACGAATGGAGCTCCCCAGCCTTGTCTGTCCTGCCCTCTGGCAGGCCGAGACTCAGGATGGTGGTGAGCAGGTCCATTCTCCCAGACTATGATCAACTTGAGCTCTACAGAACCCGCCCCGCAAATGATTAAAATCTTCTGTTAGTAACCATACTGGTAACCAGCGCTACTGTGTGGAGTTTGCCATGTATTGACTTGGGTAACTCTTAAATGATTTTTGTGGAGCTAATAGAATCTCAGATAGAAAACATGGTGGATAATTCGTAATTAACTCTAGCTGCCTTTCACAACATTTTTACACTTATCTCAGCATGTAAGGCCTATATGTTTTTGGATGTTGTTCCAAACCACAAAAGGAAATCTGTGAGAAAGATCTGACCCAGGAGGACATGGAAAAATGGGCCACTGTCTCCATCCAACCTTGTCAGCATTTCTCTGTGGCAGTTACGTGTTGGGGTTTCCAGAGAGCAAATCTGGTGAGGGAGAGGAGAAAGAAGTCATCTGTCATCAGTTTCATAGGGAAAAAAACCCAGCTTTAAACAAAAAAGGAAGGTTTAACTCAGAGGCCTTGCAATGTAGGTGATAGATTTCCTTTTCATTCGGAGAGGAATCATGTCTGTTTGTCGCCATTTGTGTACTCCGAGCCTAGCGCAGAGACCAGATGGCATGCAGAAAGCAGTCTTCAAAAACACATGAATGAATGGCGAGTAACTGGAAGGATGAACAATTCTCGGGACCACTTCAGTTCTTTTGCTTCTCTGTAACTTTCATATCAAGTGTTTCTTGAACGTATATTACCATAGAATTTAAGAATAGAAAAGAACTTTAAAATTGACTGAATTCGTTCTCTTTATTTTTCAGGAAAGAACCAATGAGGCCCCAAAAGGCTGAGCAATCGGCCTTGGGTCACGAGCTCCCAGAGGCCCAGCCTGGGTGTGGTACTTTCCTCACACCACCGTTTCTGCCTGTGCACCACTGCCTCACACACATTAAGGAAGCTCATCTTTGTCCTCACTGCAATGGAATTATGTGAGGGTTTTCCCTCCATTGTGCGGCTTTCCTCTTGGCTCTCATGGAACTGCCTTCGAGAGTGCTCTGATATTTTTCTCTTCCTACTCTTTGATAGGGGGATATAGCAGAGCATGGCTGAGGCATTGGTGGTTCTGGTAAAGTGAGTGGCTCAGTGCCAGTGTGGGAGTGGATTATGAACTATAAATGTAAAATCCACAGCCCTTCACAAGGCCATGTTGAATGCTCTGTGGGTGGATCCCTAGGTGAAGAGCTGGGCCCCAAGGAAGAGCACCTGAGCTGCCCGTCTTCCCGTCTTGCCTCTGGCTCACCCCTGGCTCTAGAGGGGTGAGCAGTGGTGCCTCACCAGTGCCTCACAACAGCCGAGTCAGCCCACAAAGCACCGCAGACCAGGGCCCGGCCAGTGGAATTTTTGACACAGACTCTGTGTCAACTCCTGTGGGGCGCCAGGTGACAAGGTCTTCTAGAGGGTGGAGCTAAAAGAGCTATTTGGGGGCCATGGTGGTGGGAGTGACACTAGACGATACACAATGGGTAGAAAAGCAAATACGTTTGTGGAAGGAAGGGCAGTGTGAATATACAAAGCGAAACAAATGAAAAGAGAGAGAGAGAGAAGACAGAGGTCCCGATAGCTCTCCAATTCCCACAGGACAATTTTTCCCACATTAAGGTTTCATGAAATTCCTCAGCCTCTTTTATCCCTCTTTTTTTTTGGGGGGGGGATACAATAAATAGTAATGCATTTTTGTTCTTTGCAAGGAGATATTGACTTCTGAGTTAGAGAATCCAGCAGAGCAGAGGATCCATTTTGCTTTTGAAGGGGCAGGTGAGCGGTTGCTGTGAGGGAATGCAACCTTGAGAATGAGGGAACAGAAGGGCGCCCCCAGAGATGGGAAAGGGCTCCCGAGAAGCCCAAGGCATCGGGTACACGGCAGCGAGCCTGCCGAGGCCGAGGGGGTGGGCGAAGTGGCTGCCTTCCAGACCCCTGTTGACTTGGTGCCCAGCCTGTCGCATTTTCTGTCCCCAAGAGCCAATCAGCTGTTCATCAGGGCTGCACAGGGAGGCATCGAAGGGATTTAATAATGGTTGGCAAATGTCAAATTACATTGAAACTAAACCAAATTCCAGACATTTCGGGCCGAGCAGTCATTAACAATCAATTAGTGCACTCGCTTTTTAGTCAAAGCATTTTTTATGCCCTCTCTTTTCCATGACAAGGGAACACAAGCTTCCCCGTCCCCACTCTGCAGCTGAGCAGTGCCTCCCTCCCCCACTCAGGCGGGGAAGGAACAGTTCAGGCCCTGCTCCCTGCAGTTTCCCCTCCTTGTCTGCACTACCGGGAGGGGAAGGAAACCCACGTGGCATTTGCACAGCCTGTCCTGCGAGCATGAGCTAAGGAAAGAGCAGTTGGTCATTTTTCTCTCTTTCCTGGGAATCATAAAGCCATAAAAGGCAAAGCTGATGTAGAGAATCATCCAAAACCTTCTCTTTAGTTGGGAGCAGGGGACTCTGGACGCTGCTGCCTTGAGGAGCGACGTGTACCAATTACTCAGGGAGGAGGCTACGTGAACTCATTTCCCCTCTAATGGCCCATGTTCTGCTGCGGCGGGATTACATTCCAGCAGCAGAGCCAGTAAACATTTACCACAAAACAAGACGGTGCGCTATTGATTGCTGCGTGTCTGTTTCATCCTTCCCTTTCCAAATTAGCTCAGATTTATGGCGATTCCCTTCCTGTTCCCTGAGCCAACCACGTCATCTCTGGGGTGCTGCAGGTCACAGGAAGGAGATAAGCAGGAATCTGTTTCTGAACATCTGCAGGAAGAGCTTTCACAATCATTTTGAGAATTCCTCTTTTGCTCATATTTTTCTCCGCTAGGTCTTCCATGGGCCTATTTTTAGAATAACTTTCTCAGAATATAGAAAAGCCCATATTCTCCAACTGTGACATGTATTCCTATTCGCATTTAGTTGATAAAAAAACCTGGACATAAACCTGGGCTTAACTCAAAGTGCTTTGTTGATGGACAGCAGATTCACACGGGGTCCTCAATCTCTCAGTCCCTGCGAACTCCTGCTTAAAAGATGAGCTTAGCTGGGCGTGGTGGCATGTGACAGTAATCCCAGCTACTGAGGAGGCTGAGGTGGGAGGATCATTAAGCACACAAGTTCAAGACCAGCCTGGAACAAGATGGCGATATTCTGTCTCTAAAATTAAAAAAAAAAAAGTCCCAAGAAGTACAAGGGGTATTCCAATGGCATAAAGATGGTAGTGAGGAAGGGACATTAAAAAACAAGTAGGATTTGACATATAGATAGATAGTATCATTGGCTTCTCAAACGCTAAGAGCAAGGCCCAGATTGCAGTCTGATGCCGCAAAGGGTAAGGCCTTTAGTCTCGGAGGCAGGTGTTTGTACACTCAGGTTAGGGCCTGTTCCAGAAATCATCTCAGCACAGGGTGTGAACTGCTGGGCCCAAAGAAGGAGACTTGGTCAAAGTCAACCAAATAAAAACTCCCTGTCCCCAAAGAGTGACTGCCATGGAGATCTTTTGGAAGAGAAGACCCAGGGAAGGCCCATTTCAGTGAAATCTCAGGAGTGAGTTCCTCTCAGGAGAACAGCTTCCTCCTTGGAAGTCACCTAGTAGTGACTAGTGGTAGGTCAAGTTTCACTGCGGCATGCCCCAAATAAATGCAGTCCAAACACCATACTCATAGAAAAGCCTAAGTACAGATGTTTGAAAATTTACATTTTGTAGAATAAAAACTACAGAACACATTTCTTTATTAAAATGTTGCCTTGCTTTACTTTACACGATCTTTCTCTATATGTGTTTCCCAATCTCTGAGCTGCTCTAGAAAAAGCTTGAGAGAACCTGTTTTTTGTTGTTGTTGTAGTTGTTTTTGAGACAGAGTCTTACTATGTCACCCTCAGTAGAGTGCTGTGACATCACAGCTCACAGCAACCTCAAACTCTTGGGCTTAAGTGATTCTCTTGCCTTAGCATCCTGAGTAGCTGTATCGACAGGTGCCTGCCACAATGCCCGGCTATATTTTTGGTTGCAGCTGTCATTGTTTAGCAGGCCTGGGCTGGGCTTGAACCTGCCAGCCTCAGTGTATGTGATTGGCGCTCTACTCACTGAGCTATGGGCACTGAGCTGAGAGAACCTGTTAAAATGCAGATGTCCAAGCCAGACCCCACAGTGGGTTTGATTTAGATCTGGGATGAAACTCAGAAATTGCATTTTTAAAAATAATTCTCTATGATTCTAACTCTTTGGGCTACACCTTGAGAAATGTCGTACATAGTAAGCTTCTGCATGTGTTCAAGCAGAAGTCAGTGTCCACTTGTGTTGGGTAGATCAAAATAATTTTGTTGGGTAAATCAATGCCCACCTATATTGTAATAGAAAGGATTAGGAATAAGAGAAAGGTTTATAGTTGAAATTTTACAATTCTGACTCTCTAAGACTCATAAAAGAGCTATTTCATTATTCTGATATTTTGTTTGTTCATGTGCCTTGTTTACAAACACTGAAATCTTACATGGATGGAGCTGGAACATAGTCTTCTTAGCAAAGTATCTCAAGAATGGAAGAAAAAGTATCCAATGTACTCAGCCCTACTATGAAACTAATTTATAGCTTCCATATGAAGGCTATAACCCAATTATAGCACAAGAATATGGGCAAAGGGGCAAGGGAGGGGTGGGGAGTGGGGAGGATGGGTGGAGGGAGGGTAATTGGTGGGACCATACCTACAGTGCATTTTAGAAGGGTATAAATGCAGAATATAAATGTCTTAGCACAATAACTAAGAAAATGCCATGAAGGCTATGTTAAACTGTTTGATGAAAATATTTCAGATTGTATATGAAACCAGCACATTGTACCCCATGATTGCATTAATGTACACAGCTATGATTTAATAAAAAAAAAAAACACTGAAATCTCTACATATGTGGTCAGTACATCGTATACAACATGCATATCAAGAGACTGATCTGCTGCCTCAAATATCACAGTGTTTAACAAATGAAGATGTGCTGGAATCCTTCATGTCTTCTAGAAATATTTTGGTTTCTAACTGTGCTCAGGGTAACCAAGAAAACAACGGAAATCATTCTAAATTATGTTGAAGAATCCAGCTGGGAGATGGTGACGATGTAAAGGTTCCGTGGAAGAGGGAAGGAGAACCTGGGGCAGACGGGGCCTGTCATTAAGACAACACTGGAGAAAGAAACCCAACGTGAGATTTGGAGCCATTTCTTCGCAGCATTCCCCTCCCCATCCCCCCAGAAAATAGAAGGTAGAGAGGAGGGAGAAAGGAAAGACTGACAATGAGAATAAATGGGAGCAAACAAAGAAACAAGATTGGCAACAGAGAGTTTTAAAACCAAAGACGAGATTTAAATTTTGACCATTCATTAAAATTGTCTTCATAGACCATGTGCATTTGAGTGTTGTTGGATGTTCCTAAGAAGAGATGGAAAACAAGTTTTTTACAAGTTTGACACTCTTGAGTGGCAAATATTTTGATCTTTGTTTCCATGAGTTCTCCAGGCCATACAAATAAGATAAAGGTATTTTGTTTCCAACAGTCTGGGTTCTTTGACTCACAATTCTACAGTCCTAGCTCATGCACTTCTCAGAACAGTCTACAGACTTAACTCTAAGAACATGTGTTGTTTAACTGCAGAAAATATATCATCATTGCTTAGGTTCTGATCTGTAGCATCCACAGAGGATGATCCTTAAAACATGCCCCAGTGACTCCAATGCATCCTCGTCTTTATAAAGAGACTGTTGACTTTCCACTCACACCACAACCAGCACATTGAAAGTTGTTGCTTCAAAGAACAAAACCATGGCCAGAAACTAGGGATCTGTAATTACCATATTCATCTAATGAGAGGCCATTCATTCCCTAGGAGCTGTTTCCTATGATGAGCCAGATTTCAGTAGACTCTCGTTTTGATCATTTAGGAGATTTTGCCAGCAATAAAATACTGCTTCAGCTTTTTTAAGAAGTCATGTGACAAGCAAAGAACTGTCTGCCTGACTGCTTGCCCCTCCCACCATCTGAGTCCCCAAGTTGGCCACTTGCTTCTATATTCTTTTCTTATCCATAATCTCTGTGTCTCTCCTCCTTGTCCTTAAAACTTGTCATGTGAATAAACTCATTCACATATGACAAATGAGGCATTAACAGTTACCTCTTCCTGGCTACTTGTAGTTAAAAATAGGGAAGCCTTTAGGTAAAAACAAAATAAATAAATATTTAATAGTAGACTATCAGGTGTTTAGAGGTTAGTTGAAAAAATATTGGGGGGGCTGAGTTGTTGGTATGTGTGCACGTATAAGCAGTGATGTCTCAGGAGCATGCCACGAATGTGAGCACATGTCTAACCTGTGCCTCAGAGCATGCCTTAGTTTCTAGGCTGTTGATTGAGGGACTCCAGGAAAGGATCAGACTTCCTCGGAAATTAGGCAAGTTGTTTTTTTTTAACTCTAAGCCTCAGATTTCTCCCCTATAAAATGAGAAATAAGAAATACAGTAGAACCTATGTAAATTGACCACCCAAGGAACTGTAACAAACAGGTCAACTCAGGAAGGTGGTCAGCATAAGGAACTAGGCCTTATGATACATATGGTGCATGTCTGGTCTTATGAAAATTAGGTCAATTTAAAGATGTGGTCAACGTAGGGAGGTATTCACCTATAGAGGGTCTACTGTAGTATCTATTGTACCAGGAAAAAAAATGCTTCCTTAGAGTATTCAAGACCTAATGCTCAGGGCTTCATTCCCAGAACAGTGGCAAGACGTGGCCGTGGCCAGGAGCCCACCCACTGAGAACCTTTCCCCGAGGAAAGGAGGGGGAAAAGACCAGCATGCACTGCACTCACAGGCCACATTATCTTCCTCCTAAGGGACCTCCACATCCTTAAGTAACTTCCCAGTCATCAAATCAGTCTTTATTAAATTTTCACATGCACTTAGTTTTAGATTCAATTTGAAATGTGCTCTGAAGAGCGTCATATGGACTAAATAATTAGCTAAAGAGAAATGGTATAGTATAGATTTGAGAGAATGGCATAGAACAGTGCCTCTCAAATGCCCCCAATGGTGACTGAGCATTTTAAAGTAACATGAAGATGCGTGTTTTTATTTTGAGTTATTTATTGCTTTTCATTTGTATTCAAAGTGAAAATAGTTTCTCAAACCAGTAGTTTTGGAAATATTTTTGCTTAAGACAAAACCAAAACAAGTATTGAGGGTTTAAAAAGGTGTCTCCATATAAAGAAAAATACTAAGGAAGTAATTAACAGTATGGGGATATTGCAAGAATCTTGAAGGCTGCAGTCAGGTGACTGAAATTTAAGAAGACCAAGACCAGCGGAGCATCACTGCATGTCAACACCCAGGGTTGACTCCTATTCTGCAAAAGACATGCTGTGTGACTGTGACCTTGGACGAGTTGAAACTTCTCTGAGCCTTAGTTGACTCAAGTAGAAAGGCGGCATTGAGTGCTCCAAGAGCCCCTCCAGTGATAGCATGTGCTGACTCTCTATGTTATAGGTTATGTTCTTGACGAGCGGGGAGGAAATGAGGGACATTAAATCTGTGTTGCCAATTTTGACACCATGGTCCGAGATGTACATGAAGCAGGAGGGTATCGAGGAAAGTCTGCTGGACTGGGGGTCAGCTCTGCTACTTACTGTGACCCCTGGGCCTTGACCAGGTCACCTACACTCTTAGAACTCACCTCACTCTTAGAACTATCTCTATTTGTTTGTTTAATTATATTTTGATTGACAAGTAAATATTGTGTATACTTATCATTATAACAAGATGTTTTGAAATATGTATACATTATGGAATGGCTCAATCAAGCTAATTTAACGTATCATTCTGGGGGGTACACACACTTAAAATGTATTTTCTTCACAATTCTCAAGAATACAATACATCATCGTAATATTAACTAGACTCAGCATGCTGCTCAGATGGACACTTGTATTCCTCTAAGGAATTTTGGTATCTTTTGATCAACATCTCCCCCTATTCTCCCCTGAAGCCCCTGGCAACCACCATTCTACTGTTAGCTTCCATGAGTGCCACTTTTTAACATTCTACATACCTATATCAATGGGAGCATCTAGTGCTTACCTTTCTGGGTTTTGGTGTTTTTCCATCTGTGTGGGCAAATGGTCATGGTGGTGAATTAAACCTATTCCGCTGATGCAGTCTTGCTAAATGGCTCAAATACACTGTGTGTGAAATAAAAAATTCTATAGACATAAATAAATGTTTATAGACCAAACATAAATCTGTTCTCTTTGTCATCATTTCATTCTTTTAAAATATGGTGTTATGGTTTGTATAACTATATTATGATCAGGCAGAATGTTTAAAAAAGTAATAGGTTATGTTCAAACGGATCCATAGTGATAGTCTTACAAAATCTCAGATAAAGTATTTAATGTTGGAAAAGGAATTGGATATTGGCTCATCGTAGATAAACCAGAGAACCATCACCTACCAGTAATCTCAAAATCTTATTTTAGTTAAAATTTCACCATCCCCTCTTCTAAACCTATAAGTGGAAGATAGGCTAAAAATACTAAATTATTTAACAATTCTGCTGTACTCTGCTTTTTATGAGGTTCCTTTCCATTAGCCCAGGATTCCCAGCTGCACACACAGCCTCAGATTACAGCTGTTGCGAGATCTGTGCCACTTACTGGGACATCCAATGGACACTTCCAGACCGTTTCCTACTGGCTTCAAATTCTAATTATTTTTGCACTTAAGGAATTACCATACTTGCTTATTTGATTTGCTAGATGACAAGGAGATAAATATTGCTGGAACTTGCCACTTCCAAATAGGGAGAACCCCAGCGGACAAAGGAAAATCACCCAATAGAAAGTGTAAAGTCATTTAGTGCTGGGCAAGCAACTCCGTCAGCAGTCTGGAGTCATCCTTGAATTTATATCATATCGCAAGAATGGATGCTTAAAAAGGTGGTGAAGTGGGCAACGTATATTTAGACCTATGTTAAGCAAAAATTATGTTTCTAAATGTGTAAGTTTAAGTCTTGTGGAATATTCACTTATGTAAACCATCTCATTTCCTTATGCCAAACAGACTAGACTTACCACCCTCTTGTCTGAACATTTTAGCACAGCACCATTTGTCCCCCACCTAAAATGTCCACTGTGATATCTTTTCACAAGTCATGAAAGTGGAATAATAACCCTTGTTCTGGGTAACATCACCAAGCTATCTTTTTCTTTCTCACTCAGAGATTTCTAGGTAAAAGATTTTTGGTAAGATTTTAATAAGAATTAAATTACTGGGCAGCGCCTGTGGCTCAAAGGAGTAGGGCACCAGTCCCATATACCGGAGGTGGCGGGTTCAAACCCAGTCCTGGCCAAAAAAAAAAAAAAGAATTAAATTACTTAGCTAGTTCAGGAGCTACCGAAGGACCTAGGCCAAGGAGGTGGGTCTGCTGTGTTTTCCACCCTGGACCATGCAGTTTTTTGCACTCAGCCTTGGGCTGCTATATCACTTAGCTCCCTCGCCTGCCTGCAAGATGCAGCAGCTGATATTTATATAATTCAAATTGTTTGCCAGGCCCCTGCAGCACCCACTGTGTTCTTTACCTTGAGTTTCACCATGGCAAGGACACGATCACTCAGCTTCCTTTCAAACTCACTGCCACACTCCTTCCACCTGTTTTTCTCTTCCGAGACCCAGAACTGTCGGTTCCTCCATGGCAAGTTCGGTCACAGTGAAGTTTCTACTGTGAACATTTGCTAAAAGTTAGTCAGACCAATTTAATTAGAAATAGAAGTTATTTTCCATTGTCTCTGCTTCTGTAAGCCGTCCAAAGAATAAAAAGAAAGCTTGAGAAGTGCTGTGTCCCCTGTGACAAGTGTGTTTTACTTTTGCTTCCCGTTAATGACACTGCTTCTCTTGGGGAATCGCCCAGCGAGGGTGCTGCAGTGGCACCACACCAGTGGAACTGTGTACCTTCCTTGTTATTTTGACCATCTTTCTTGGAAGGCGTGTGTGGCAGAGGAAATTTGAGTACTCTTTTCAGTTCTGAGAATTTTTCCCTTGACCTTTCAGCTCCCTCTTTTCTCTGTCTGAAGTCCTTTGTATTTGCATCTACCTTTTCGTACTGTGTGCAGCCACCAGAATTTCTCAGTCTCTGGTGAGCTCTTTCCTCCCCACCCTGCCACCAATGATCGCCTGTAATTTTACTCCCCTCTACCCTTCACCTAAATCATTCTCTGCAACCGATCCCCTTAAATGTGCTTGTATTTAACACCAGGCCACAAACAAGCCGCTTCTCTCACTAAATAAACTGCTTTCAATAAGCCTCTCCCAACCCCCTAAACAAATAACATCCCATAATCTATCTCATTCTAAAATATTGCTTTTCATAACCTCCAACCACTGGCTCCCTTTTCCCCCTCGAAGAAATAAACTGTCTTCAGTGTCTCATCTTATTTGGACACTGAGCTACCTCACTGGCATCATAAAACACACACAAACACACACATACACACACACACACACCCCTTCCCAAACAAAGAAGAATTACTCAATACATCCTTTTACTTTCCCTTTCTCCGAGAAAGGAAACTTTTCACGAGGCCTATGCGTACACATTTCTGTCTCTTGGAGGACGTTTCCCCCCCAGTGAAATCAGCTAAGGAGAAATGCAGTAAGTCATTCCAAGGCCAAACACATTCTACTGTTTATTACACATATTACATTCTTAAATAAAAATGCGTCACATAACATTTTTTGCATAGATATCTTACAATATACCAATTTAAAAAAGAATTATGAAACAGACCAGTAACAAAAATAAATTTTTTCTTCATTAATAATTTTGTAACATTAACATACCACCATCATATAATACAAATAATAGTTTTAAATCTTAAGACTTTTGTACAGCAAAAAAACTTGACAAAGTAATATATTTATATATATATATAAAAAGCTTAAAAAAAATAAAATGTCAAAAAAAGGCATAACCGAGGGCTATAAGACTGGGTACTTCTGTGATATATTATAAATACCAGAGAAGGCCTGAGAGAATGTGACGGGGGGAGGAGGGGGAGGTAAGGGGCTGGGAGTAGGTCTCTCCAAACACACTTGTTAGACACATCTGGCAAAAAGAAAATGTATAGTGCAAAAATAAATTTCTTCAAGCAACTGTGAAGAGGATAATAAAGATTTGAAAGAAAAGTCGTGGTGGTCGGGAAGTTGTACGATGGACGGAGGAAGTGGGAGAAGGAGTGTGGGGAGGGGTCGTGGAAAGGAAGGGGAGGCTTCAAAAGCATTAAACATTTATTTTTGCCTCTGTGTGTTAGCAAGGAGATCTTGGCCATAACAGGTGTATTTTTCCTCCCTGGAATGAAGGAGAAGTGAAAGATAAGGAAATTGAATTAAATCTGTGTGTAGATAGGAAATGCATGCTGGGAAGAAAAAAAAAAAAAGGTTGAGAACCAGCCAATGAGCCCTAAAGCCTTTAGGACCTAGGTGTGCAGAAATCATTCTGCCTCCCGTCCAAAGGCTTAGGATTAAAATGTCCCCTCTCCCCACCCACAGCCCCTCCCCTCTATGTGGAACTCCCAGTGTGGTTTCGATGTACTGGCGATTATAAGCATCCATCCCCCCCCCCGAAAGGTATTAGGCACTGGTGGCTACTCCTCTGAAACGTCAGTAGCCTGTTTTCCTTCTGCGAAGGTACAACAGGTGCATGTGCACACCTGTCTAAGGTGTGTGCATACATACCACCCTCGTTATTCTGACGTGGGGTCCATTTTATGGCAGTAGACAGAAGCTGGAGTCAAAGCAATTTACGATTCCAAAGCTCACAGTTGAGAAAAAAAATTATATAAACAGTCCCCAAGAAAGAACGTATCAACCTTCCCTCCTGACCGCTGAGAGGGCGCCCTGTGTGAAAAGAGCATCTTGTTTGGGATATTTGTGATGTGATGGCCCAGGATTTCTCTCTCCATCTTTTGAGACCTGTTTCCCCCGAGGACTTTTACGGAAACGTAAAACACCTGAAGAGTACAGTACTATACGGGAAGGTGCGCGTAAGAGAGTTAAATTGCAGCTTCAGTTGTCCCTTTCCTGGGATCTGTTAGGAGCCACCAGAAGAGATTTAAGAGAGTGTTAAAAGCAAGAGAAAACCCTGAAGCCTCGGGAAGTTAGTCACAGGATCTCACGTCATTTACAAGCACTTTTTCTTCCTTTGACACATTTCTGTTGTTCCATCTCAAGTATTCCCAAAGACCCTCACTGAGGAAAGCAGGCTGTCAAAGAGGCATTGATGTATACTCAGAATAGGCCCTCTAGTTTTCAGCCTGAGATATCACCATGTTTACCGAACTGCAATCCAGACACCCAGAATTCGAGTCCTCCCTTAACTCTGCCCCACTCCTGCGCTTGGCTGGTGCCACTTCCAGAAAATGCAAGGAAAAGCTTCCACGAGTGAATTTCAACCAGGTTCTACTTACTGAATGTTCACTTCGGCAATGTTCTGGGTGCAAAATTGCTCCTGGTAAGATTTTTTTCTTTTCTTTTTAAGAAGAAACAACAGACCTGGTTTCTGCAGTTAGATATGTTGGGGCTCTTTGACTCTTCCTTATTTTTTTCCTTCTCTTAAAAACAAGTCATGCAAGAGAACACAAAAGCACTTCCCACTATACATTTTACAAAGTGACTTCCATAGAGGAAATCACTCTGAACTAATCATCAGGTTTTATTTCTACAGTTTGAGTTTTTTTCTTTTGGCTTTGCCCTAGAATGCAGGAGTGGAGGCAGAATGTTTCTGAATGAACTAGGAGAGCCACCCAAAAGTGCCATTTATTTCTCCTTTGATGCAAACAGACATAATAATCTGGAAAGTTTATCCCAAACTAAAATCCTTAAAAAATCTCCTCTGCCTTCAAAGAAGATTTTTTAACGCTAGGAATCAGTTCTGCTAATCACACATGAGGTTGGCTGTCTTTTTACCCTGTTATAATCAGGCAATCGAAGATGCAAAAAAGGGCACAAGAGGTGCAGGTGGGGAGGAGATGGCCTTGAGAGAAGGGAGTATTCGTAGGCCTTGGCCAGGGAAAGCACATAGAGAGGAGGAACCGGTCAGCATGAAGCTCATTTGGGGGTTGCTGATATTTTTTAAAAAATGCAGTTTTGTCACGAAATCGGAACATCTCTTGTTCTGGACATAAAACTCATCACCACCAGGCAATAAGCTGGGGCAAGTATCCATTAGTGGGGCAGGAGGCCAGTGACTAGGAGCAGCATTATGACTTCAGGTTTCCAGGTCTCTGATGTACAGCCATGTGGTAGGAGAAAGAAGCATAACTTGAACTAAAGGAAATGGTCCCTGGCTTAGAAACTCTTTTTCTACACACCTAACTATGAACCCTGGATAAGGCGTACTTGTGAGCACAACCACAAGAAACACCAGACCAGATTGCTCTTTCAGATTTGGGATCCCAGGAATGTCAGGAGGTAACAACTTAGATGAGAAAGGGGTTTCATGTGAGCCATTAAAGCACTTTTTAAAATAACCTGGCCTCTTGGGAGCAAAATGCCTTCAGGTTATTTCTTGGAAAACCTGTTCCCTCTAGAGGCTCTTGGCAACCATCTCTTCCATTTCAGAGGCCATGGACATGTTATCACAAACCTATTTCCAAGATGATCAAGGCTACCTCCACCCCAAGGATGGGACTGGTCATCATTCACAGGTGTCAACTGGGCTAAAGAAGAACAGTTTCAAAGCCATCCACTTAGCACCCACCAAATTCTTAGGCCAATTCGCAGTCAATGAATGACTCCGAAGCCAGCAAGCACCACCATGGAGCTTCAGTGCACCCTGCTCTGAGGAAAGTCAGGAGCAGATTACAAAGGACTTCACTGACACAAAAGATAGAGAAATTACCAAACATTTCGGACACAGATGAGGACCAAAGGGTCTTTGTTCTGCCACATTCAAATGAGACCACAGATGACAATAGGGAGCAAACAAGCAATGATTACTCTTTTGCATTTTTTAACGTTCTTTTTAATAGAGCCTTGCATTGGTCAGTTCAAAAATTAAATTAAGTATTATAAACCCTTAATAATAGCAATTCGAGAGGCAAGAGCAGCTCCAGCTTGGGAGAGAACATTTGCAAATTGTGGCAGCCACGGCTTAATGCCATCACTGGTGTGTGCGTGCATTCATGCTGGAAGCTGCTATAGGAAGGAAAAGAAATGAACCAACAAAATGTGGGGTATCTAAAGTTTCATCTAGTGCACTGACTGGAGGCGCTACAGTTTAATACAGCTGAGGTTCAAGTTCCTCACACATCCTTCATCCAGGAAGGATGCTCCACACATTCAAATAGAATCCCATGGTACGCCCTGATGGACTGGCCACAAAATGCACTCAAATGCAGTAGAGAACTACGAGATTGTCAGCGAGCAGTGCTCCAGAAATTGTTTCTAAGTCATGTCTAGTTTAAAATCTTTGGAATAAAACGGATATTTTTTTAATAACCTCCAACTAACATATACATAATTGCCTCTGACAAATGGACTGATTTTTGTATGTGTGTGTGTTTGGGGTGTTTTTTCTTTTTCCTTTTATTTTTTTGTTTTTTTTATTGTTTGTTTTTGTTTTTTGTTTTTTTTTGCTTTGTTTTGTTTTATTTATTTTTTTTTTTGGTCTAAATTGGAAAAAGGAACAAAGGGAAAGAAAATTCTTAGGGCCAGACCTCAAAATGCCCCAAGTATCCAATTGGCAGCTACAGCATTAGTGATAAGGAGGTTCCTTTACCCTCAGACGAGTAGTCTCAACATTTCAGTGAAAAGCAAAGGTTGCACAAAGCTGAAAACCCAAAGGCCAAAGATCTTGAAGGTTGCTGTCATATATGTATTTGTGTTTCTTATATGATTATTTCCTTTTAAAGACTTCAGTTTTGCATCCCAAATATGTATGGGGTGGCATTTTAACAGTCAATGAGTCAAACAGTCAAAGGAGGACGGGAGGGGAGCCCGCTGGTGGGAGGAGCAGCGACCATGTGCGGACCAAATGCCATTTTTGTTTTTTAGACGTGTCTTGAAGGGATGGTCCCAGAAAATATACAAAATATACAATCTGTCCTAATAACCACCCCGCTTGCTTGCATAGGCCATTTGATGGTCCTAAAGGCAGTCTTTGGAGTTGAGGCCAGTGCCAGCTAGCTAGGAATGCGGGTAGAGACCAGTACTGGGTGTGAGTGTGGTATGACAAGGACTGGAGACCCCCGTGGAGTCAGCTTGCAGAGTGCATATGAGGCCTCTCTTGATCCTGGGTGTTCTAGGTCACAAGTCAGGTGAGCCTAGCCAACAAACTTAAAAAAAAAAATTAGAAACTTGTCTCTCCTTTTAGACAGCCCATGAGAGAAACACCTCAACCCTTTCCTTAAAATGTCAACCCTTCGATCCCACAATGGCATTTCTGAATTGTGTACTGTAACAAGTGGGGTAATGTGAGCTCAGTGGGTATGAAAGAGGAAGATTAGGTGATGTTTTGTGAAGCCACTAGACTTGGAGGCATCCTCAGTATTCCCCACTCCTGGAAAGAGTGATATTTTTGGCTTTTTGTCAGGTCATAACCCAGAGTTAGATTAAATACGCAGCTGCCCTCTGACATTAGCGACATCTACGCCGTAACTGGTTACAGGGTAGTGATGACACACAGCACGGTGGCTGATCACCACGAGCTGAGGTCATCATGCCTCGAGGAGGACGAGAGAACTGTGATGTCCCATCTGATCGGCTGCTTCGAGAGCTGGACATCCAGGTGACGAGAGAATCCTGGAGAGGTTTAGTCCATGGAGAAAAGATAAAACATCTAAGCTTCCAAATAAGCTTTTCAAGTTTTCGTTAGCAAAAACAGAGATTAAAAAGAAAAAATCTAGCACTGGCAATAAGGTGAGGCTCAAGGGATATACTGTGATTTATCATCAAGGACTTTATTCTCTTGGCCACTTTGCAGTCATGCTAGAAGTTTCCAGAATCCCTAGTGCATATGGTGTGCAAGAGTCAAAAAGTAAGAAAAGAAAAACTCCTCCCGTGAGAGTGAAGTCTAGAGAAATGCAGGCCAGAAAGGTATAAGGTGTTATTCCAGAGTCTGCCGCCGCTAAGGCCGTTGGGATCGATGCGAAAGATCTCAATCTAAGAAGAACCGAAACCACTCAACAGTTCTGCGAGGAAGTCTGACGCATGGAATAGTAGGACTTTTCACACACAAAGGACAAATAAACCAAGAGTTAATTTTGGCTACCAAACTGCAATTTGGTTTTCTAGGTCATTTTCCCCCAACTATTTAAAAAGAAACATTAGTGCTACACATATGCAACTGTTAGACGCTGGATTCTCCTATCAAGTTGCACCGAGAAGCAAGTGCAATAAGCCCCTCGGACTGCCGTCCACCTGCAGAGATGTCACATCCACTTCCTTTGCTTTCCATTGGCAACAGCGGGAAATAATTCCGATAGTGCTGAAGTAAGCAGCCAGTTGCCTTGCTGAGTTCACCTGGTTTCCTTCCTTGTCTTCTACCATCTGGCTAGGGCAAGGCATAAAGAATAGACGTATATATTTTAAATATAGTTGAGTGCATGACAGTGTGTGTGTATGGGGGGGGTCTGCATGTGAGAGTGGATGTTTGTGTGTGTGTACACAGAGGTTTATAAGTGAGAACTTTCTTCTGCGAGGCAATGGGTGCCCGCCTGAAGTCCAGCCCCCTGCTCACGGCATTTCCTTCCGACACTGGCTGACGCCATGGCAACTCCGGCCTTGACTTTTTAGATATGTCTCTTCATATGGAGGGCAAGATGGTCAGACCTGGAAAAACACCTAGGAAAATATAAACAACAAGATGGCTATTAGAGGGGGTCAATGAAAGAACTTGACTTCCATCGCTCCCTAGGAAATGATTACCTTTGCTCTAAAGAACAGTCACATGTGTTGGGAAGGTAAGCTCCAGAGTCAGAATGCTTGGGTTCAAATCCCAGCTCTTCCAAAGCTATATAATTCTGAGCACCTTAACTTCTCTATACCTTAATTTCTTCCTCGGTAAAGAGGGAATATTACGTTTAGTGGGAATGATGTGCTTTATAGGCTGGCTATGAAAATTACACAAGATGTTCTGGGGGAAGTCCTTAGAATACTGCCTAGGATACAGTAAGGTCTCAATGCATGTTAACTCTTATGATCATAATTGTAATCATTAAAAAAAAATAGGAAAGTGCTTTTGAAACCTGTGCCATGCCCATGTACTGTAAATACAGTAAAGAATAATTACCCTGTACCATCAAACAGTGAGGTCTGATGTTACACCCAGATTTCAATCCCAGATTTTACAATGAAAGCCCAAAATGCTACCTGTAACACCAGCAAGCCTGTGCAGACACACTACATACCCCCAGCAAGAAGCACAGAGAAGGGGCTCACAGTTATATCACTATTTACAGGCACTTGCTGGGGGGGGGTCTCCCGAATATTACCCCATACCATCCTCAGCAACCCCCCCATAGTAAGCATTCCTACCCTTGTGTGAGGGTGAGGAGGGGTAAACTGTGGCTAAGGTTGCACAGCTAGTAAGTGGCAGATTTGGAATCAGAACCCTGGCAGATCTTTGAGCCTGCTGTTTTTGAGTGCTCCCTGGACTAATGGTCCACAACTGAGTGTCATCCTCAGGTAGAGTGGATCCAGGGGTCATCTTCCTTCCTCTCTCCTCTAACACCAGCAACAGGATGTTCTCCTGAGTAGAACCCTCATCTGCATGGGGCTGACATTCCTCCTTAATGCTGACGACCTGGCCACAGTAATCTGCTAAACAACAGTCACGTGACCTTTAGAGGCCAATGAGAGCTAGTCCTGAGACATGTGAATTATCGGAAGAGAGAGGCTGTCCTTCTACTGGGGCTGCTAAACTGCTATAAGTAAGCCAGGAGCTGCTGCCATTGTGGGAAGGGGCCTGCTTGAAGGCAAAGGCCACAGAGAAAAGGGAAAAAGAAAGAGTTCTGATGACAGTGGCCGGGATCCGCCCAAGCCTAAGACAAATCTAATTCAGTTCTTCTTTGTCACCTGAGCTAATGAATGAATACCCTCCGAAGTTAACATCGGCCTGAGTCAGGTTTCTGTATCTTATAACCGAGAGTGGGTGTTTCGACATTGCTGCAGCCTGCAGTCTGAGGTCTTGAATAGAATCCCAATGAAGTCAGCATGTAAGGCAGAACCACTCTCGGCGCTAGTGTACACGCTACCTGTGGATGTTTCCCGTGAAACTAGCCACTTTCTTACCTATGAGAAAGTTCTCAGCCTCCCCTGAAGCCTGGGACACCCCATAGTTCAAAACTTTTGTGAGGATGTCAACAAACTGCCTGTTCAGCTTCCCAGGGTTTCCTGTGCAGTGCAGGACTTCCCTGTGTTTGCTCATTCTTAAAACAAACAAACAAAAAATCAACCCTTTCCCCTGACCTCAACATTCTCCACACCCTCTGTTTGTGTCCATTCCTTAAATACATGCACATGCAGGACAGAACCTCAAGGACATGAAGGGAACTGGAACAAAGGTAAAATGAAAACCACATAAGAATGGGAAAGGTACGGTGGAAACAAACTAATCCAACAACATGCTGAACAGAAGCAACTTCAATCACCCCTGCCTATTTTAGGCCCTGATTTGGTATGAGCAAGGTATTTGGATAATCCATTGAGAAACCTCTATGGGGGGATTTGATTTGCTACAAAACAGTGACAAGTATTTTTTTTATAAGCAAGGACTTAATGTCAAATTACACAGAAAAAGCAATACAGCCTTCAGGGGATTCTGCACCTAATTGGCACAACTGTGCAGTCTAGAGGTCCAGCTCAGAATTGCCCACTGCCTGTTCTCTTGCCTTCCACCCCTCCTTGCCTTTCCTCCTCCTCATTTTTTTCTTCTCTCCTTCCTTTTTTTTTTTTTTTTAATGTCTTCAACCCAGGGAAAGAAGATCCAAGTTGAGAAGTTCTCTTTGTAGGTATTTCTTTTTTAAACTTAACATCCTTACAAGAACTCTGTAAAGAAGGTACCATTCTTATCTCCACTACCAGATGAGACATTCATCAGAAAGAGGCCAAGCCAGGATTCCAACTTGCGTAGCCTGACTCCAGGGCCCATGCTTTGGGGCACATCAGCTTTTTAGGCTAACAATAAAGAAGAGTTGAGATATCAATTTAAGGAGCTTGAAGATAGACTAACGCCCTCCGTCCAAGTATCTACACCTCATCCTCAGATACCACATTCCTTTACAGGGAAAGGTGGAATTAAGGTTACAGATGGAATCAATTTACTAATCAGCTGACCTTAAAATAGTGAGATTAACCTGGATTATCTGGGTGGGCCTTTGCTATCACAAAGGCCCTCAAAAATGAAGTGGGAATTGAAAGAGAGAAGCAGAGAGATGGTAGCGTGAGAAAGGCTCAGCAGCTTTGGTGATGGAGGAATGAGGTCATGAAGGCAGAGAAACAGATTCTCCCCTAGAGCCTCCAGGAAAGAAGGCAGCCCTGCCAACCCGTTGATTTGAGCCCACCGAGACTTACATTAGACTTGGAACCTACAGCAGTGTAAGAAAATAAACTTACAAAGTAAATAAACATGATACTAAATTTGTGGCAATGGGTCATGGCAGCAACTAGAGAATTAATACAGAGGTTGAAGTGGTCAGGCCTGAGCAGCAGGAACCTCTGAGAAACAACAGAGCAGGCACCAAGAATCTGCCTGTCCAAAAGAGGCAGGGAGGCATCTGAGATGGTGAGAATGAAGAGCAGTTCTGGCAGTGAGCAAAAGCCCTTTCCTTTCCTTTCTATATCCCGGGAACTTTCAGGAGAATAGTATTTTTGATAAAGAGGTCTATTTGAAAAATACCATTCAGAAATGTATGTGTTCAACTTAAATTCTGCCTCTACCAATTTCTGGGTATCTAGCAATATTTGTACAAGCATCTGCCCTTATGCTTCAAGTTGTTTCAGGAAAAACTCTCCCCGGGGGGCGGGGGGAACTACCCCAGTCTTTAATGTGGTATCAAATGTGACTGCACTCCCACTGAAACAAATGAGTATCATTATTTGTCCAAATTCTAGAAAATATATGATCTTTAGAAGTAGGCCAGGTCCCATCACTGAGGTTTTTATTTACATTCAATGTGTCAGCAAGATAGTTAGCCATGATTAATTTATATTTATTAATTTATACTTAACTGAATTCCACACAGGAATAATGAAAGGTAATAGATGACCTTGGCATCTAGAAATGCAGAATCAAATGATTTTAAGGATAAGATCCCTCCCAGAGGGTATTCATAACTATACAGCAGCCAGATGACTTTAAGTAAGGAGGTCCTTAATGATTAAAATTTGTACATAATGGAGACCTAGTCAAACCTATAGTTATTTCTCTTCCTTAGGAAAAAGGCACAGTAAAGTCAGACAGCTATTAAGCCAACAGCAATCCTCCAGGGGACCAAAGGAGTAAGGTATCGGCTGGTACTTCTTACTACCTCTAAGTGGGCTAACAAAAATCAAAATGCTCCCTGTAAACTGCCCAAGAGCTTGGATGTCCCATATTGGTAGCGGTCTCCTAGAGTATAACTGTGTGAATCATCAAAACAACATTAGGGGCCTGTGTGTTACCCCTAATGGAGTCCTATTTACCACCAGTGGCAGCCTTCTGCACGGTGGGCTGAAAAACAATCCATCCTTCTAGCAGCCAGGCACTAAGCGCGCTGTACTGCGCAGTCTGATGGCGAGGGAATGGTACAGCTACCTCCTTCATTCCCATCCCCCCAACCCAAACCTGAAGCCAGAGGTCATGAAACCCAGTGTCTGCAGGGGCCAGGCAGATAAAGTCAGCGTGTGCAACAGACCAAGTGTGAGGAATACACGGCGCTCTCGGACTATCTCTTTGCACTTCTGATAAGGTATGGATATGAAGAGATAGTGCTCTTCTTGTAGGAAGAAATGACAGAGCAAGTGTGATACTTGGCAGCCGATGGCTTGCCGTCTTCTTATGAAGGCCATAGGGAGTGGTGGGAACAGTAGAAAAATAGTCATCACATGGGCCACTGCAAATAGGTAGTGATTGCTATTCAGTTCCAGCCAATTACAGCCACATGGGAATGTGAGCCCACTGTGGCCAGATCTGATTTTTTCCAGACAATGCCAGAAATACAGACTTTTTTGGTGTGACATTTAACGATTTTAAATGTTGGCCAAAAACCCCAAAAAACCTCCTGAATTTTTTAAACTACCCTCTAGGCAAAATAAAAGCCTAAGTTAGACTTGGTACATGCTTAAGGAAAGGAAATCCAAAGCCTATTTCGCTTCTAAATAAAGTAGTCCGATTGTTCGAATTTTAGTAAGCGAGAAATAGTGCACTCATATATACTGTGGTACCAGTAGGATGCCGCGTCCTGCCAAAGGCTGCAGACGCCCTCTGTTTCTGAAGGTAAAAGTCTTCTAAGGAATGCCAAGTCCCTGGTCACTCCAAGCTTTCCTTTCATCTGTTTTGGGACTACTCCAATTCCCCACCACGCCTCCCAGACCTGTCTATTCTTAGCACAATGGCTGCAATTGAAATGCATCTTACTGCTTGAGATGCTAATGAGTGACCAACCTCTCATTTCTGACATCCTTGAAAATGCACAATCGGCCTGTATCATAGGACTTTGATCTACTCAATCTCCCCCAAATGCCACGTCACAGAATTTGCACCCTTTGCTCAGTAAATTTCTAGCTCCAGAAATCACAGTACACATTGATGAAGAAAACAAAGCAAAAGACTAGTCAAATCACCCATCTCTGACTTCACCATCATGGAAATACTCTGTAGATGTGGAATATTAATCCCCATAAATAAATGGCCAGATTTAATCCTAATCCATCAGGCGCTGAAAGACTGTAAATTCCTTAATAAGTCAGCTGATATGAAGAGAAGAATATCAACTCTGGTAATTTCCCCATAAAAACTCTGCTTCCAAGGATTATAGCAACTCATAATGTTCACAATTGCCAAGTTCACAGCCTCAACACCCTTCGGAGCCGGATAGCTTATGTGTACACCTACTACCATTATACTCTGACAGCTCACAAAGAATTCTTCTTTATCCCAGTTGATATAATGGGATGGGACACTCTCCCTCCCAGGGCTGTGGGTAGAAAGTTGCCAACTGCAGAGCTTCTTTATTAGCCAGGGAAAGAAGAGGAGACCAGGGAAACTTGAAATGGGGGTTGAAGGAACATGTCAAATAAGGAGAGACTTTACTGGAGGATACTCTGTAGAAAGCAGCTGCTGCTTCGCGTCAATTCAGGAGGACTTCCAGGTAGTGGCATGGAAGTTAAAAACTGACTTTTACTCTCGGGAAGCAGAACGGAGTTCCTAGGGGCTGGGAGACAATAGCTGTGTGAAGTGCACTTCCTTAGCCCTGGGTGGGAGGTTATCTCTGTGCTCCAGGAGACACAGCATCTTTATTTAGTTCTTAGAGAACGAAGATAAGAAGAAAATAGCCTTTTCAGGAAGCAGGAAAAAAAAGGGGAGGAAAGACATTATGGCTTCTTTATAAGCATCTTAAGGGAACACCAAGCCAACCTGGCCACCCATGAGACCTGGACACTCCTGTCCCGTTCTCCAAACAAACACTACGATGCAGCAAGGCCTGGGGAGAGGGAGGAGTGGGGCACAGGGACTGGGGAAGGCAGGATGCAAACATGATCGAATTTCCTCCCAAGGAAAGCCAGGCCTCTGCTGCCATCCTGCACGCCCCCTCCTGCCATCCTGTGAGCTGCTGGCCCAGCTGGGGAAGCCTGAGGCTTTCAGGGGCTTTTATCGTATTAGAAGCATTTTTCTCATCATAACCGAGACCTTTAGTATTGCATTAAAAAGATGGTTAATTTTCTTAAGCTTCCTTTTAAACACAGAAATAGGATTAGAAGGATAACACGCTCAGATGCAAGCCCATTATTTGATTATGTCTAAACCTAATCCTGCCTTCACCTTGGCCTGCAGAGTCTCCATTTTGGGGTTTATTGGTTGATAATGCCAGGGCTGTCAGACACTATTACTTGGGTAGTATCTGCTGCTATGTGCTCTTTCTTCCACCATCAAATGTTGAAGGCTTGAAATTGAAGTACTGGGTAAGTCCTCAAAACGTTGCCATCTTTTGCACCCTTGTGCCTATTTTCAAGGAAGGAGGAATGATCCAGGTGCCCAAAGAATGGAAACTCTCTTTGGTATAATTCATTCCAGCAGTGATTGTGAGAAAATGCCTTAGAATGAGTGCAGGCTTTCTGTTTTCTCCTATTATTAAGGATAAGGGAAAGTGGTACTGATGTGGATATAAACATCAGAATAAGTAGCTACAGTCAACTATTTTCTACCCCATTACTTGTCATATTATACTAAAATTATCTGTCACATCATCTCCCTAAGGGTAGCAACTATGTCTGGTTGATACCCAGTGTTCAATGAACACTTGTGTAACCGAACCAAGAATTCATACCGCCTCTTGGTTACATGCGAGAGGACACCCCACTGGTCCCCAGGCCCAGCAACTGTGAGACGGGCTTGTGATCAGAGTACACGCACAGATCACCCTTCCACCACCACCTCCTACCGGCAGCCCACGGCTCCCACGGCTTCCACGGCTCTTTACCTGTCGCAGTGGTTGCATTTAAAGGGCTTTGCCCCTGTGTGTTTCCTGTAGTGCCTCGTGAGCTCATCGCTTCGTGCGAAACGCCACTCACATCCCTCCCATGAGCACTTGTAAGGCTTCTCACCTGCAAAAAGAGATGAAATGGCCATGGTCAGTGAAAGGAACAAAACAGCCTCACACCTCATCAGGCCCGGCTGCCTGGTGGCTAGTCTTAGAAAAGGGCTATTTAAATCATTCTTGAAAGACTAGATTTCCTAACATAGTACACCACTCTTTTTTTCCTCCTGAGGTTCCTGGTGTTTTTTTTGTTGTTGTTGTTGTTGTTAACCTTCAAAGGTGGTTGCACAAGATACTCAAATCTGGAGCTGTCATTTTAGTTCCCAGAGTCAGAGCATTTCCTTCGAATGGTGAGGGATCAATTTTTATTTATTTTCTATTCCCCAGAGCACTCTGACCCCCACAGTCCAGGCAGAAAGGAAATGTGCTATTTTCATCTGAACCACAAATGCTTCTAATTCTATTTTTCTCCAGAACCTACAGTAATTTGCCATTTCAGGCTTTTTAGTCTTCTCCCTCCCTTCCCTCCCACCACAAACTGCAGCCAGGTAGCCAACTGACAAGGCAAACCTCATGGGCCTCCCAGAACCTCTGTTCCTTCCCATAAACGTGATGGGCAGAAAGGCAGAAGAAAGGGCTACCATCTGAGAGTAAGGAGTAGGGCGCCGGCCACGTATGCTGAAGGTGGCAGGTTCAAACCCAGCCCCGGCCAAGAAAAGTCTCTCCACGATTCTTGGCACTTACGGAAAATGCTGTCACCAAAGTCTGAGTTAGAAAGCTCATAACCTGATGACTCCACAGTGCCCATATTCAAGAGCAATGCACCTTATCATAAAATATTTTTAAAATCAATTTGTAGAGCTAGGTTTTAGCCACAGGAAAGCTGCTTATAAGCATGAAATTTGAACACTTGTGCTCAAGTGACCTTTCCAGACAGCAAATACAGATGAAAGAAAATATAAGAGAAAGTACATGGCTTTGCCTTAGACCTTTTTTCTTTTTTCTTTTTTTAACCCATCACGTCTGTCACCAAACATGACAAATATTTACCCTTTCAGTTGTATGGTGGGCTAGTATAATTAAGCAGAAAATAATCTTTGGAACTCATGGAATCATGAGACTGAGTTAACTGAGCCCTGCCTCTGAGGGGTAGGTTAGCACATGCATAAGAGCTTGGATGGGCTCAGCTTCCAGTTCTATCCTTAACTATCTGACCTCAGGCAGACTAATACATCTCTCTATGCGTCTGTTTTCTTAGAGATGATCATAGCATGTACCTTAAAAGGGTTTGGAGAGGACAGATCAATGTGTATGTATATTATATATTAATTAGGACAGTGCCTAGCACCTAGTAGATTCATGTAACTGGCAGATATTGTAAACTGCCAAACCCAAAATTTGAGGACACACAGATGCCAAGATACTTTAGCTGTCCTGTTATGTCTCCATTTTTAACAGCTACATCTTTACTAGGCAGCCCTTAAGGAGACATTACCCAGCTACTATACTTGACCTATTTTTTCCTTCCACCTTTCCCCTTCTCTTTAAACCTAACTACAAAGCATTCACAATTCTTTATTTGTATCACCTAGAATCAAACCAAACATGCTTCAAATTTTTATTTCATTAAATCGGTGCCCTAGTGAGCCACTGCTCTGTAAAACCCACAGAGAAGAGAAATGAGAAACACAGGCGTTTCTTTTAAAGAGAACCAAGAGGACATGAAGGAGGGCTGGAAGCACAGGAGGAAACCCATTCAGTTTTAGAAACCAGGGGGGGAAAATGAATCAATGAGCAATGTTAAAAGTTCACCTTCTGGCTTCTGCAAAAAGTTTAGAAAAGATGTGCTGGCAGAAGAGAATGTAGCCGAGTGATGGTGTCCCATAAACTTCGGAGTCAGCACCCCTGGGATCTTGCTGAGTTCATTACAAAGTAGGCCTCAGTGTTTTTATCTGTTAAATGGGGGGTGGGGGTGGGGGTGGAGCTTATCAATAAAACCACATTTATTCTGAGGCTTACATGAGTGGTACATATTTCTTGAGCCTGATACAGTCTAAGAATTCAATTCATCTCAACTCCCTTTCCTGTCCCTGTGTTTGCAGAGGCTGCTGAGAAGACAGGTCTAATAAGCCATCAGTAAACACTTTCAGCGCTCACGGCTCAACACTTCCAAGTCTGGAGTCACTCTGGACAGACGAAATACTGGAAAACAGAGCATCTTCTGAAGTTTTAAATATTTTCTCACTATGTTGATAGAGAATGGATTTGAAATACTGAGTGTTTTTTAGTAATTCTCTGAATGAGTGGGATCTGGAAGGTGCAGGGAACAGATATTGGTGCCATCTTGGAGAGACATGTTGGTATCATTTACTTAATGCTATTGATCACCTACCATGTTCTGTTATTTCAAGGGAGAAGCAGGCACAAACAAAAACAGAAGAACGAGGCACCTAACTTTTCATCAATTTGAAATGCTCTCCACTCCTAAAGGCATCCAAATATGGAGGTTCCTGGAGCCTTATGGACCAAACACATCCCCAAATGCAGCAAGGCACCCAGGAAACCCCATGAAACTCTACAGCAACAAGCTGTGACAGCCAGTCCCCCAAATTAACCCCACAATCAAAACGGCCCGTCTGTTGTAGGCAGCCACATTCTGTTCTCTCTAGTGCACACAGGAAAGACAGAGAAAGTGAAGAAGACTGAAGCGGATGTCTTTGGGCATTTTTTTCCCCATTTCAAATTTTTTGCTTTTGCCCTTGCTGAATTCTTTTAACTAGTTTATTTTGGGGAGCAACAGCAAGGATTTAGTTGTTTCTTGGACAGTGACGGAGAGGTTTAGTTAATTCCCAGCACAAATCAATTATCCCATCCAGGAGCTATTTCAATGTTCTCCAAGCCACTTGACTTGGCTCTGAATCTTAACACCCAACATTGCTTCCTGCTTGTGGTAAACGCTGCACAGAATAATATTGAGGACAAGCCCCTTTGTGCTCTGTATTTGAGTTATCTTGTATGAGAGGGATTTAACAAACTATTTTTCCAAGGTCTGGCTACTCTACCTACAAGTTGACATTTCTGCAAATACTCACTAATAAGACATTTAAAATAATCAAAAATACCCGGTGAAGGAGAAATGCCTGAAACAGAAAGAGTTCAGAAATCAGAGGAGCAGAAAAAAAAAAAAAAGAATTAGGAGTATGACTTCATATTTAGGGCACAGGAATTGTGGGGTTAGGCTGGCCTCATTTTCAACTTCTATATCACTTCCCTAAAATAATTTCTACTTGAAAGGCAGGTCAGTGAAATTCCTCTGTTAGTATGTTTACATAGCAAAGATTGCATCTCCCCAGACACCAACAGCCAGGACCTGATCGGGGTTGGGGCGCGGGGTGGTGGACCTACCTCTAGCCATGCATGAGTTTTCATCTTAATAGCTTGCCTGAAGATCCCTCCTCATTTTATAAACATCTTGGGTTTCTTTCTTTATATAAAAAAGAAGGAAAGCTCTCCTTCTTTGGGGTAGAGAGAGAAGAAAATGGCAGTTCAGTGACAACTAGTGCAGGTTTCATGCAAAATCAGTTCTTCCCTCTCACCTTCTCTTCTGTCTTTCTGTCTCACCTTCCTCCACTCCAGTAACTCTTCCTGGGTATAAAATGAAATGTCCTTACCCTACCCAATTCCACACACTGCTGGAGAGCACAGAAATGCTCGAGAGAGGTCTATGTGAGACAGGTAGACGGAAGAGACGTACGACAGAGTGAAGGTGAGCACTTCCCAGAAGGCCGGCGAGGCACGCTCAGAGCTCTGCTCAGATGCCAGGAGCAGAGGACACCCCCCTTCAGGAGCTTCTGTATTTCAGGGCAGATGTCTGACAACAACCCCAGGAAATTCGTTTTCTCTGGGGGAGAACATGCCACCTCGGAGGTGACAGTAAGTGGGTCTACTCAGAAGCAAGCCGAGACTTACAGCCAGATGAGGGCTCTTAAGGCGAGATAAGGGTGCTTGAGAAACAGGTCTGACATTCAGCGAGGCTGAATCATGGCAAGAGTTCAGTTCTCCCACAGCATGGGTCTGAAATGGAATGTGGTCCAAACCAGTGTGGTATTTGGTTAGTTGTTTACAGGGTCACTCTCCCTGTATCAAAAATCACTGTCATAAATACTTTTCCAAGCATGCACTCCAATATATGTTAATTTATTCATGAATTATATAAATGTACTAATGCCCTAATATATTCAGATATTATAAAACATACTCAGTACAGCCATTAAAAAGAATGAGAGTAAATTAAATGTAAATAGAAGATGCACCATTTTCTTCTTGCCCTCAAAGAGACTGTGATGGGCAACCCTACTTCCAAGGCCACTCACTACTCTGCAGAATAAAGCAGACCGCTTTGCTGTCAGTACCACCACCTTACTGGTCTGCTGTAGTCCATTCTCCCTTTTGCACAATCAGAGCAATCCTTTGAAAATGTAAATCAGAGCATGTGTGTCCTTTACAGGGGAACGTAATCTGCATATTTCCATATAAATGGTTTCTTTGACATCCACTGGACTTCATGCATTTAAAAATATTATTCTGCAAAAGGGCTCCACAGGTTTCACCAGACTGTCAAAGACATTTGGGACCCAAAAAAGGTTAAGATGAAATTAAAGTGTAAATGTTTCAATGCCATTCTATCATTCTCAGAATAAAAGTCAAAATCCTATCAGGACCTACAGGATGGAGTCTGTGTGATCCGGCTCCTGGCTACCTTCCTTCCCTCACCCCCCTCGTTCTTCACATGTTGCTGTCCTACCTTTAGGCTCCGACCTCAGGGCCTTTGCACTTGCCCCTCTCTTGGCCTAGAACACTCTTGTTCCCTCACTTCACGTGGGCTCTGCCTAAGACAGTAAGTCTTGCACTCACTATCTTCTGTGAAATAGCAGATTATGTCACATTTTCCATAACACTCAATCGCTTTGAAGGGAGACTGCATCTTGTTTGTGTGTGTTATGGTCTGTTTCTCCCACCACAGCATAAGTTTCATGCAGACATCCATTTTGTTCACTGTGATACCAACAGCATTAAAAGGCGTGCCTGGTTTAATCCTGCTGAATACATCAAATAAATAAAGCAAGCACCCTGATTTGCAGCTGGACTCCTGATTTGGAGGCCACAAAGAGGGGGCGGGAAAGTCTGTGGGATTTCCCGTCCCTCACTTTCTATGTACTGAACTGGTTTAACAGCAGAAATGTTTGGTTGGTTGTTTCAACCTGACACCGTCTTTGACAGGGATTTAAATGCACTACTTTACAATCAATTAAATATTCCTTCACTATCAAAGATCACTTCTACTTCTTCCCTATTTCCTAAAGCCTAAAAAGGGAGGATCCTGAAAACCTTTCTATAACCTTTATCTCAGGAGTAGGGTCTCAGCCTCCTGGGCAACATTCCTCTGGGAAGCAAAGTGCATTATCTTATGAAACTCATTTGTAAAGGTTCTCTCAGAAGATGTATTTGAGAAAGCGTGAGTGATATGTCAAATGTACTGTGCTATAAATGTGCCTTTAAGATGTAGACTGTGGCATGAAATATGAACATGTGGCAGACTCTTGCATTCAAGGTTTAAAAGTCCCTTGTAAACAAACATTGCTAATAAAAATTTTCTGCCTCCCTTTCCTAATCTGCAAAATTTCTAGTTTCTAATCCAAATCCTAAAAGGACTAGGACTCTGACATACCCAAATTTCTATTACAACAAATCGTACCTGTTTCCTTTTATTTAATTTTCTAATGTTGATCTAGACATCAGGGCACGGTCCTAGTCTCTTTGAGACTTGGATTGAGAACTTGGAAAATTTTCAGATCAGGAAAAGGAAAAGCAAACTGGAAAAAAGGAAGAATACTTTGTAATGGCTTTGTATTGCCACGGAGTACATCTGTAGGAAATCAGCAAAGACCTATCAACTGCTTTCACATCACACTCAGCAGCACTAGGGAATTTAAGCAACCTCTGGGATAAAAGACATTATAAGAGACGATGTCACTAAGCTTTCTCAACACTAGAAATAGAATAACCGGCAAAAATCACTCCAGAGCTTGTCAATGTCTTCCTACGGTGTAGGTGCCACAAATACAAAAACTCCCCACCAAGCTATTGACTCTACTTTGGAAAACTGTCTCAGAGTTCCTCTTAGATTCCAACTGAATCTTAAATATTTTCTTTTTTCAACGTTTTTGGCTTAGCTGGTCGGTGGAAAAATAAGACAAGGGCTTTATTTGGTAGAATTTCAAAAGCATTGGCTACTACACAAAATAAAATGTGTACTCATTTCTCGTCTGTGTGGACTTCCATTCACCCTTTACTTGCTCACTGGAAGGCCTACCAGGTCCAAGGACTGGAGTTACTGAATTTCACAAAGCACCACTCTACAGGCCATGTGCACATTGTCCTTATTTTTTATCATTCTTAAAATAACTAGGAACACAATAACCGACCTAGGATAGATTAACTCCTCAGAGCCTGGGTCATTATTATAGAATGATTGTTCAAAAACCTGTAATCCAAATTTTAAACCCAATCCTCGGCAAGGTATAGCTCCTACTTGAGAATATGGAGAAAGGAGAGAAAAGGTTTTGACTTAACCCCACAATTGTTGACAATTGTGCTGTCCAAGACAGTGCCACTAGCCAAGTATGGTGATGAGTACTTTATTATTTTTTTTAACATTTTATTTGATACAAGAATTTGAAAACAGATTTATAGATTTCCAGGAAAATAGTATCTTGGAGCATTTGCAACTTCATTTTCAGTCCAACCTGGAACATATTCTTCTTAGCAAAGTATCTCAAGAATGGAAGAAAAAGTATCCAATGTACTCAGTCTTACTATGAAACCTATCTATAGTTTTCTTATGAAAGCTATAACCCAATTATAGCCCAAGAAGAAGGGGAAAGGGGAGAGGAGAGTAATTGGTGAGACCACACCTATGGTACATCTTACAAGGGTACATGTGAAATTTTCCAGGTGTAGAATATAAATGTCTTAGCACAATAACTATGAAATTGTCATAAAGGCTATGTTAACCAGTTTGATGAAAACATTTCAAATTGTATATAAAACCAGCACATTTTACCCCATGATTGCATTAATGTACA
>CAUYON010038311.1:0-27109 GCA_963573935.1 Arctocebus calabarensis
GAATACTTTTTCATCCATTCTTGAGATAATTTGCTAAGAAGTATATGTTCCAGCTCCATCCATGTAAACATGAAAGAGGTAAAGTCTCCATCTTTCTTTAAGGCTGCATAGTATTCCATGGTATACATGTACCACAATTTATTAATCCATTCGTGGGTCGATATCTTCTCTAATTTTGATTATTTCTTTTCTTCTGCTTGATTTGGGGTTGGAATGTTCTTTTTTCAATTGCTCGAGATGTTCCATTAAGTTGTTAACTTCCTCTCTTTCCATTCTCTTGAGGAAGGCTTGCAATGCTATAAATATCCCTCTTAGAACTGCTTTTGCAGTATCCCAGAGATTCTGGTAATTCGTGTCTTCATTATCATTTTCTTGCAAAAATTTGGTAATTTCCTTCTTAATCTCATCTATGACCCAGCTATCATTCAGCATAAGGTTATTTAGCTTCCATGTTTTTGTATGAGTATGCAGATTCCTGTTGTTACTCAGTGCCACTGTTATTCCATGATGGGCCAAGAAGATGCAAGGAATAATTTCTGTTCTTTTAAATTTGCTGAGTTTCAATATGTGACCTAACATGTGATCAATTATGGAGTATGTTCCATGGGCTAATGAGAAGAATGTGTATTCAGTTTTATTAGGATGAAATGTCTGGTAGATGTCTGTTAGATCCAAATTTTGATTAGTTAAGTTTAAATCTAAAATTTCTTTGCTTAGCTTCTTATTGGAGGATCTATCCAACACTGCTAAAGGGGTGTTAAAATCTCTGACTACTATGGAGCTGGAGGAAATCAAGTTGCTCATGTCTGTTAGAGCTTCTCTTATAAATTGAGGCGCACTTTGGTTGGGTGCATAAATATTAATCATTGAAATCTCATCATATTGAGTATTGCCCTTAACAAATGTGAAGTGACCATCCTTATCCTTTCTTACTTTCATTGGTTTAAAGCTTATTGTATCTGCAAATAAAATTGCAATCCCTGCTTTTTTCTGATTTTCATTTGCCTGAAATATAGATGACCATCCCTTTATCCTGAGTTATCTTTTAGGGTAAGATGAGATTTTTGTATGCAGCAGATATCTGACCTGAGTTTTTGTATCCAATCAGCCAGCCTGTGTCTCTTTAGAGGACAATTCACATTAATTGAAAAGTTTGATAGATCTGGTAAGATTAAAAATGTTTACTTTTCTGGTGGAAGATTATGCTGGTCATTATGGAGGATAGGTCTGAGAATATCCTGGAGAGCTGGTTTAGTTATGGCCAATTTCTTCAACATGTGTATGTCATTAAAGTATTAATTTCTCCATCATAAATGAAACTCAGTTTAGCTGGATACAGCATCCTTGGTTGAAAGTTATTTTGTTTTAGGAGATTACAGGTCAATGAACACCCTCTTCTAGCTTGAAACGTTTCAGCAGAGAGATCTGGAGTCATTCTAATAGTCTTCCCCTTGTAGGTTATGTTTTTTTTATGTTTGGCTGCTTTGATAATTTTCTCCTTCATATTAACTTTAGTGAATTTAATTATGATGTGCTGGTGGGATGTCTTATTTGAGTTGAGTCACGCTGTGGTTCTGAAACTGTCTACTATCTGAATTTCAGAATCTTTTGGCAGGTCTGAAACGTTCTCTTTCATAATCTCATGAGGAAGAGCCTCGGTGCCTTGCAAAGCTATTTTGTCACTTTCAGGGATTCTTGTGAGACGAATATTGGTTTTCTTCGAATTATCCCAGAGCTCTCTGAGAGAATGATCCGTTTTTGCTCTCCACTTCTCTTCCTCTTTGAGCACTTGGGAACATTCAAAAGCTTTGTCTTCGATGTTGGAAATCCTTTCTTCTGCCTGCTCCATTCTGTTACTGAGGGATTCTACTGTATTTCTCATATCTTGGAAGGCTGCAACTTCTTTTCTCAGTGTGTCTAACTCTTTGGTGATTTTGTCTTTGAATTCATTAAATTCTTGAGGCATTTTTTGAATTATTCCTAGAATTTTTAACTCCATTCTTTACTTCCATTCTGTTGATCTTATTGGCCATCCAAATTCTAAATTCGATTTCTGACATCTCAGCCATCTGTTTGTGAGTGGGATCTTCTGGTTTGGCTGGTTTGTCATTCCTTGGGGGAGTGGAACCATTCTGATTATTCATGTTGCCAGAGTTTTCAGCTGATTCTGCCCCACTCTTTAGCTAGATGAGCAGGTAAGGTGAAATTGAATTGGAGACTTCTGGGGCTGTGGTTGATCAGCCATTCACCAAGGTACTAGGGCTGGAGATTGCAGCTTTTCATCTGTAATTTTGCAAAGGACCTGTACAGTTCTACAGTCTGTGACTCTAGAGGCCTGTTTGGTGTAGTGAGGGTAGGTGTCTCTGCCTTGTATTCAGCTGATCTCTGTCCGATCCTAGTAAATCAGTGACTCTGGGTTGCAGTCTCAGCTTTGGAGAAATACAAGTTACTAGGGCATCCTTTCCCCCAGAGGTAATACCTGGAAGAGGAAAATCAAACCTTCCTTTATAACAAAACCAGGGTAATGCCTTTGAGGGTCCTGCGGTGATTTGTCCAGTTCAAGAGTTCCAAACCAATTATCCCAAATAGCACCCACTCTCTAGCTCAAGAGTTCAAAAGTTCTCCAGCAATAAAATATTAGTCGCTCAAGTGTGGCTTGAGCACCTCTGGTGCTCTGAGGAGTCAGAAAGGCCTGTTCAGTAGAAGGTTTGGGCAAAGGAAAGTGATGCCTCTTTCCCCACCTTGCTCACTCTTTACCACCAGTCTCTGGTAACTCCAGTCTCTGGTAGCCCCATTGGCAGCCTCTGTTAACCCAGTCTCTGTTGCCCAGTTCTGTCCTATAAGCAAATGTGCCAGGGCTATGTGCCTGCCAGAGTCAAAGTAAGGTCACTGCCTCCTCCTCATGGTTACCTCCCTCTGCCACCATCCAATGGAAACTCATGCCTGCCTGTCTCAGGCACTCAATGGCAGTTGGGGAAAGTTCCACCTGAGCTCAATCAAAACCTGAGGCTTTCCAGACAGCAAAAGAATTTCTCCCTCAGCCTCCCCACCTTTGTTGCTGCTGTTCTGCAGCTCTGGTGTCCCTATAGGGTGAGGTCTGGTTCCCTCTGGCAGACCACAGAGTTGGGGAGATGACTCTCCAAAATTAGACCCTAGCAGGATCACTCTATTTATGCTGATGTTGGGTGAGAGGTGTCTCCACTGGGTTTGTGCACCTCAGCAGTTCCTGAGTCTCTATCCATAGTGCTGAGAGCCAAGCCTTTGGCCTGCTGCTGAGATATACTTTTTCAGGGCCAGGTCAGTCAGCTTTCCCCCTGTCTTTCTGTACTGTTACTGGATTCACAGGTACAGCACAGCTGCACTGCCTCCATCTATGTAATGCCCAGTCCTAGCCAAGAAGTACAGACAATCTGGTCTCCGCAGGGGTTGGACTTCTAGACTGCCAGGCCAGTGGGGAGGGTAGACTGAAAGTTCAAGGTGGCAAGGAAAATATTTGTTGAAACTTCCTGCCAGACAAGAGAATTCCTGGGCTCACAGCAGGGGCTCTCTGGAGAAGTAGTTCCAGCTTCCAGCAATTCTTTCAGTGGGGTGAGAGGGGAGGACTTCAGGTCATGGCTTACCAGCAGAGATTCCCCAGCCAGCAAGCAACTCTCTTGGGGGGGGGGCAGACACACATCCTCTTTGGGATGAGATCTGTACCTGAAGTTTGTTTCCTTGGAGTCAAAGTTGGCCTCTGTAGGGAAGACATGCAATTATCTTATCTCTTCTCCCTGCTTGGTTCCCCTCCTTTGGCTTTGTTGGGTTCTTTCTGGCAGTTATCTCTCCCTCTGGACTGGAGCTTCTAACTCTTGAAAATTGACTCCAGTCAGCCATCATCCCCCATTTCCCCTTGTTATTGTTGAGTGTGAAAATTAGAGTTAGGGAAAGTAGCCAACTAGAGGATAAGGTGCCTGTGGTGGTCGCCATTTCTGAAATTTCAAGATATGTTCTTTTCCTGCCTGGCCACCTAACCATGGCTGTCCTGTTGCAGATGGCATCCCTATCTGATCTCTAAGTTCAGTGCAGGAGTCCATGCTTCACTAATTTTTCCACTCAGCTCCTAGATTCTCCATGAACTGGGAATTGTAATCTTCCGTGAGGGAGGGGCTGGTTGCCGCTGGTGCCAGCAGCTTCAGCAGTAGTGCAGAGGCTTTTCTGTTCAGTGTCCATGGCTCAGGATCACACCCTTGAGTCCAGCATTCTGCCAGTACACTGCACAACCCGATCTGCCAGTCTGCACCAATATTCCCTGCCAAGAATGATCTAGTCCATTCATTCATGCCTGCTGTTCTGGGAAAAGATGCCATGGCTGTCACCATTTTCTGACATTTCAAAATGTATTTCCTAGGTGGAATCTTGTTTCCAAGACTGGGAAAATTTAGCCTCCTGCCTCTCCAAAGGGCACCCCTTTCTGGTCGCCATATTCTGCTCAGGAGTCCACCCTTCACCGAACTTTCTACAAAAACCAAAAAGTGTTCTTAGAGTTATTAAAGAATAGTAAGGTAAAGAATTACAAGAGAATTAGAGAGAGAACTTTCATATTTTGAGATGATGAACTGAAAATGTTTTTTTCTTAAGGATTAGTAGATGATTTTCATATAATTGAACATATATTTCAAAGTTTTATATGCTGAATAGGTGGAAACTTTAAGAAAAGTTGGATCTCTTAGAAGCAAGTTGTATAGTTCATGGGTAAGTTTATAGTATTTGTTTACTTATTTATCTCTAGTTCAATATTTGTTTAGCAGCAATAGAATGTTATTTTATGATACTATATTTTATCCTATAACATATTTTGCATATATGTCTAGCTTACATATTCTTTAGGGTGGGGTCTATATGTTCATATTTGTGTTACATATAAACTGAACTTATACACAGTAGACAGTCTTTCAATGTGTTTTCTACTTCCATGGACTTTTGATATTGCTATTCCCATATTTTTTAAGTCTGTGTACTAATTATCAAAGATAGAAGGGATCTAAAATTTGACCTGCTTTTAGATCCTGCAATTCCTCTACTAGTATATTCAAAAGACCAAAAATCACTTTGCAAAAAAGATATTTGCATCAGATTATTCATTGCAGCTCAATTCATAATAGCCAAGTCATTGAAGAAGCCCAACTGCCCATCGACCCATGAATGGATTAATAAATTGTGGCATATGTATGCCATGGAATACTATGCAGCCTTAAAAAAGATGGAGACTTTACCTCTTTTATGTTTACATGGAGGGACCTGGAACTTATTCTCCTGAGTTAAGTATCTCAAGAATGGAGGAAAATGTATCCAATGTACTCAGTATTCAATGAAACCAACTTATATTTACTCACACTTTCTTATGAAAGATAGAACATAACTATAGCCCAGGATGAAGGAGTGAGATGGAGTGGGAAGGGAGGTGAGGGGGAAGGTTTGATAGAGGGAGGATAAAAGGCGGGACCACACCAATGGAGTATATTGCAAGGGTACAAGTCAGATCTGTCAAGTGTGTCTTAACACAATAATCAAGTAAATGAGGTGAAAGCTAGGTGGATTGGTTTGATGTAAGCACATCAGATTGTATAAAAAAATCAACACTTTGTACCCTACATATGCATAAATGTATTCATGATCTATGTATATATGACTTAATAAAAAAAGATAGTCAATCATAATACAAATTTATTTAGCTTGAAAATAATTTTAAATTACTTTTTTGTGTTCTAGTTTTCAGAATTCAGCAGAGCCCTACAAAGGAGAGTGCTTCAGAATGTGTTCAACTCGTGGTTGATGGACAATTGAAAAGGGTAAAGAGGACTGATGTTAAATACCAAACTCATAAAATGTGGATGATTGGTGTGACAGCAGAGGTAGAACACAATATATTTTCTTTAGCTCCCAAGCAAAAGACACTTGAATGCATATCTCACTTCTGATTTTCTAAGCCTTGCAAAATCATTTCTCAATTTGGCATATGATTGGAAGCTATAGTGTTTGCCCAACCAGATCCAATGAATTGAAGATAAGACATAGTGAATGAGTATTAAGATGGCAACATATGAGCAGAGCTGCATTACAGAGACTATACTAACAAATGACAGAATTTGTGTACTGAAAAATATTTGAAAGTGATGATACAGATTTGTTCATGACAACACTAGGGGTTGGCTTTTATCTAGATTAATTGACAAAAAAGCAGATTTAAAGAAGTAGTAAAATTTAATGAAATTATATAACAAAAATTATTGAACTGTATTTTTTTCATACTAAACATAATTTTAGGTTTTAAATAATACAATACAGGCTATTTATGAATGGATACTTTATTGACAGCAGATATAATTCCACAGGGTACTAAAGCATTACACAGTTGTACAACCCAAATGAGTACTGATTACAGAGCAGCCTCAAACAGATTTATGTCACTCTATAGCAGTATAGAAAACATGAATTTTTTGAGAATGATTTGAAAACCAAGAATTACTTGAAAGGTTGCTGCATTAACCTTTGTAACCATAAATTTTTTATCTGTGTTTCTGATAGCTTATTAGTTTTTTTGGAAAAATCTTTTACCACTGAGAACAGGGTCTATTCTATTTATGAAAATGAATTAAAGGAGTTAGTCAAATAAAAAAATATAAAAAATATATGTGTTGGTTGTGCACCTGTAGCAGTGGCACATGGTCCAGGGCTAGTGGATTTGAATCCAGCCCAGGCCTACTAAACAAACAAACAAACAACAACAAAAAAAAGCCAGGTGTTGTGGAAGGCACCTGCAGTCTAAGCTACTAGGGAGGCTGAGGCAACAGAATGGCTTGAGCCCAAGAGTTTGTGAGCTGTGAAGACACGGCACTCTACTGAGGGTGACAAAGTTAGACTGTGCCTCTATTAAAAAATATGTATATATTATATATGAGTTTGTATAAGAAATGTGTGTATGTAAATAAGTAGGTTGTGAAATAAAAAATATGTATATATTATATATGAGTTTGTATAAGAAATGTGTGTATGTAAATAAGTAGGTTGTGAAATAACTTAAGAAATTTGTTCATGCAGAATTCTGGAACCTAGGGGTGTGAAGTTCAAAAGAAAGGGCAAAAAGATATAAAATCCCCACTATCATGGAGTTAACAAGTTAGTGCTGGTGGTGGTAAGTGGAAAATAAAGTAGTAAGTGAATTATATAATATTCTGTATTTAAATTGAAAAATAAAATGGGGAAGATTAAAAAATGGAAGAATGACAGGAAACCTGGTGGGTGGAAGAATGGTGGCTGCTACATTAAATGGGATGGCTACTGAAGGCAGATCCTAGAGGCACTGCCTTTGTGTTTATTGTATCCGGAGAATGATACGGAAGTCAGAATTAGTTGGTATGAAATGAGAGAGCAGAGGGAAGATAGTAAGTAACAGAGCCACAGAAATAAGGAGAATGAGGTAGATCATATTGGGTCTTATGGGCTGTTTAATCACTTTCACTTGTACTATAAGCAGAATGGGAAGCCTGTGGAAGATGTTAAGAAGAGGACGTATAATGGCAATAATCAACCTTCAATAGGCCAAATAGTTTTAATGATTTTTTTCAAATATGTCAATCTTTTTCAAGCATTGTGAAATGACTTTGGGGGTTTAGTATGTAACCTTTGAATAAACAAAGTTTTTCCTGGTTACAAATGAAATTCAGATTCCTTCACAGATTTTATCCTTAAAACTATTGTCCAGGTAAAGATTGATTCATGGAAATTAAGGATAGCGAAAGTTCCTCACTCCCTATCTTGTCTATTCCATTTCTGGTGCCTTTTCTAACGAAGTCTCACAGGGTGGGGAACCTGAGACCTAAAGGAAACTTGTGGCTTTCTTGGTTCTTAAGTGTGGCCTTTTCACTGAATCCAAATTTTATGTAACAAATCCTTTTATTAAAAGGGGTGCAGCAGAGGAAGATAAAATTTTTCTTGCCTCCTTTGATGCTTAAATAGGAACAATCTTGAAATCAGAAGGCCACAAGTTCCCTCTCCCTGATTGGAATGAACATTCTAACATAAGGGGAATGTACGCTACTGAGAGTAGGTGCTCTGGGTGAACTCCCTCTGCAAATGATTGGTGGGGGGACTTCGGGCATGTGCTTAAAACATGTTGCTTAAGACATCTAGGCCTATTTCTTATCTTCAAAATCAGGATTCTGCCTGCTTGATTTGAGTTGTAATGAGGATCAAATGAAGTAATATTTGTAATGCCTAATATATAGAAAAGCCTGCTACATAATGGTCTGTACATTAGTTATAAAAATTGCCATGACTCTATTGTCTTTCCTGTATTCAGACTCTGATATATGACTCAAAGTTCTTCCCATCAAGAGATAAAATCTATTTGATAACATTTGAACTTGAAATAGGCTTCTGGTTTGTTTTAGCCAATATGCTATGATGATTTCAGGCTTGCACCTCAAAAGTCTTTACCTTCTTCCACTCTTCTTTTGGACCCTTGGGACTGCTATGAGAATGTACTTGAGCTACGTTGCTGGAGAATGAGAGAGCACATGGGATTATCTGAGTTGTCTCAAAGAGTCCATCCTAGATCAACTAGACAACTGGTTGTTCATTAGCTGACCACAGAGGCAGAACAATAAGCTTGTCCCCAATCAGTAAAGTACAAAACCTCAGTCAGTACAATGACTTATGAATTGACTGAGCCCCAACATAACACTAAAAAATAAATGGTAGTTGTTATTACTGTTGTTTGAAATATAAGTGATATACAGTAAACTGTATGTGTTTAAAATCTGCAATTTGATGAGTTTTATGTATGTAGTGAACTGAAATAATATCTATTTATCAATTAAATTATCACCACAATCAATGCACATATCTCTCACTTCCCAAAATTTCCTTGTGCCCATTTCTATTGCTTTCTACCATCCCATCTTCCTATCTCCCATCCCAAACCATCACTTATCTGTCACTTAGTATGTCTTTTCTAATATATGTAAATAGAATCATAATAATACAGTATATTCTTTTTTTGTCTTGCTTCTTTTACTCAACATAATTATTTTTAAATTAATTCATATTGCTCTGTGTATGTTGTTGAGCAGTATTCTGTTTTACAAAAATATCACAAATTATTTATCTGCTTACCTGTTGATGAATATTAGGGCTGTTTCCAATTTTTAGCTATTGTAATTAAAGCTGCTATAAATATTTGTATGCAAATTTTTGTGTGGATGTATGCTTTCATTTCCTGGGGGAAATATCTAGGATGAAAATGGTCAGGTCATATGGTAGATATATGCTTAACTTTTTTGTTTCTTTTTTTTTATTGTTGGGGATTCATTGAGGGTACAAGAAACCATGTTACACTGTTCGCATTTGTTAGGAAAAGACCCTCTTACAATTGTGTTTTGCCCCCAAAAGGTGTGGCACACACCAAGACCCCAAGACCCCACCCCCCTTACTCCTTCCCTCTCTCTGCTCTTCCTTTCCCCACCCGTCCCTCATTCTTCCTCTCTCTGCTCTCCCCTTCCTTCACCCCCACCGTGTCAATAATTGTCATTAATTGTCCTCATATCAAACTTGAGTACATGGGATTCATGCTTCTCCATTATTGAGATGATTTACTAAGAATAATGTGTTCCACTTCCATCCAGGTTAATACAAAGGCTGTAAAGTCTCCATTTTTTTTAAATGGCTGAATAGTATTCCATAGTGTACACATATACCACAGCTTGTTCATCCATTCCTGGGTTGTAGGGCATTTAGGCTGTTTCCACATTTTGGCAATTGTAAATAGAGCTGAAATAAACAGTCTAGTGCAAGTCTTAAAGTGGGTGAGGTTAGTCACTCCTCAGAGGGCAGAGGATAAGACAACAAAATAATAGCAGATGACATTGAAAATTTCACTTAGATGTCCCAGAATTTAGGTCCCCAAATGCAGTGAACCAGTTGGGTGAAAACTGTTTTATCCAAGATGTGATGAATCATGTTTGAAAAAACTTTTGGAGGGGAACCCTGGCAGAAGCAGAGTATCTTCCCTTCATCACCTTATAGACTATGAAACCTTCCATGATTGATATTGAACTGCATCTCAGTTGGGCTTACAGTTCCAAAAAAAATTATATTTACAAGGCCAGTTTCAAGTTCTGGTTATGTTTTGTTTTGTTTTGTGTTTCTCTACCATTCTCTTTTTTTCTGAAAAAATCTAAAGAATTATCTTAATGCATGTCCCCAAGAAAAGACCAAATCTTTGCAATACTTAAGGAAGTTTACTTTAATATAATGAAAGGAGTTGACAAGAATATCATGGGACTGGTAAAATATTTTATCATGTACAGTGATTTATAAGGCTTTACTGTTATGTGATTAAAGACCATATTCCATTTAACCACAGTCAGTTTTATTTCATAGGAATTCTGGTTTAGTGGTAATGCAATCTAATTGTAAAGATATTATCCTTAATTTATTTGAAGAAATTTTGCATCTGATATAAATATATAGATTTCACTGATTAAACCAACGATGATGAGAGAATCAAATTTTGTGCCAAGAATATCATATGGTATTATACCTTCTCTCCTTAAAAAAATAAATGTTTCCAATTTGGAAGAAGAATTTGTTGTAAATTTCTCGAAATCTGAAAGTTGGTTTGGCGTCCGGATTCTCAGCAGGGCACCTGGTGCACTTCCCTGACGTCTGTCTCCGTTAGTGTGTTGGTACAACTGTTTCTTTAATAAATCTGCTTTGAAACACAGAAGAGGCGTGCCGTTTAAAAGCTGGTGAAAGGTGATTGCTAGACTTGAAATAAAAAAGCCCAGTTTCATTTTCAAAAACAAGGCCTTTCTCAGTTTGACTGAAACGCAGTAAGCAGGGCTGGGAGATCATCTCTTGTAATTGTCAGCAGATTGGCAACCTGACATACGATTCTGGCCAACCGGTACTTAATTGCTAAAATATGACTTCCTAGCAACTACAAGTATGTTCTGGCAATGTCAAGTTATCCCAAACCACATGACTTGACTTCTGCTTTAGAATTAAAATTGAAGATTTATCCCAGGATGAAGCTGCTCCTTGTGCATTCTGCACGAACTCCGTAGACGGCAGACGGGAGAACGGGATATCGTTAAAGCATTGCAGTGCCCCAGGGGTCAGTGTCAGATACAATCTAATTTAACATCTTTATTAAGGATCTCGAAGAGGGAGTAAGCCACATATTAATGAAATGTGCAAACGATATTAAACTGGGAGTTGGTGTAACCACCAGTAAGGACGAAGAATAATAGAAATGCACCAAAAGAAGATAAAACTATGAGCAGAAAATGATTAAGTGAAAATCACCTTCTTGGGATTGATAGTTTGGGAGATGATCTGGGAGTCAGAAATCTCCAAGTTGGAGGCTGCATCCCTCTGGGAACCAAGAGGAAAGAAAAGAGGGCAATGCTTAGTCAGTATCTAATTTAGACACCAATGTAAACACTTCATGTAAGCTTACACTCTTTAAAATCATAAAGAACACTAACTCTAAACATGTAGAGACAAGCCTACTCAAAAGTAGTAACTTAACTAAAATGACGCAGATAACTATTAAAATGACCAGCAAATGACCAATATCAGCACGCCGAGTGGATGAACTGGCGCAAACCAAAGCAAAAGGCAGACCTGAGAAACGTGTGTGCTGATATCACAGCACTGAACAGGTGGGTGCTCATTAGACTAGGTCCAAGGCTCCACCAGAACCTACTTTAAAAAAAAACAGTGAAATAATTTAGAAGCCCTGACCCTTTAGCATCTTCTATTTTCTCTATGTCTCCCCATTCCCCACCCCAAAACAGTGGCGAGAACCCTAAAAATGACTCTATTAGAGCTACTACTAAAATTAGACACTTTTCAGGCAGCATCTGCCAGCCTTCCAGTCTTCAGGTGGGAACCTTTGATTGCCAGTTCTTGGAACCATTGCTCTTCCTTTTCCACCTCCGTTTCTACTCCCATGCCTATAAACTTGATTCCTTTAGTGACAAGAAATTTTAAACAAACAAACACCTTGCATTTTAGAGTTTCTACCCTTTCCCTTTAGATTTCCCCAAAGGACAAATCTGGGTTGAATGAACTACCCACAATGGTGCCCACAAAGCCCAGAGCTGGAATGGTATGTTTTATATACCTACTGTGGCATCCCTAGAGCATTTGACTTCACCCCTCTGTCTTTGGTGCCTACTTAGCAAAAGGCAGGTTTAACCTATCTTTTAATTCCTGCTATAACCTTTTACCTTCTTTTAGTATCCAGGAGGAAAAGTGAAGAAGGAAAATTCTCTAATGCCTCAGATATCTCCAAAAGGAACCCATTGACCTATCATGGAAACTTCAATAGTGGTTCCTTCCAAACAGCAAGACTTCCATAGCAATTCTAAAATCCAGGTATAAGTGGATCCAAAGAATCTAAGATACTCAGTTTCTAAAGTAGCAGGGAAAAAAAAATGATCGTGCTTTACACAAAGAACCTCAAACAAATATCAGACAACTGTGGGGTTAACTGCCTCTGTATTAAAAAGGATTCAGATGTATCACTGGGTGAATAAAAGAATACAGGAATAGGACAAAGGACACAGAGGGAAGGTTACAGAGGCCCCAAATCGGGACTCCAGCTAACAGGGGTGGATGTGCTGAAAATCTTCAAAGGGTACCCCTGCCAATAAGGAAGAGGAATTATTTTAAACATACTAGAAGAAATTACCAGAAATATGGGAATAAAATTCAGGGAGAAAACAAGTAGTCCAGATCTAAATAATTTTCTTATAGTTCAGCCTTTTTATGGACTTAAGACACCTAAGTATATGCTGCAAGACAATTTCATTATTGGTCCCTGATAACAATGAGTTAGAATACTCTTCCCCCCATGAAGTATGATGTTTCCTTTAGGTGGTTACCTGAATTCATTTATAAGGTAGGATTTCCAGGCAACCTCCCTGCCATATCAAGAACAAATGAACTCTACTCTTCCCCAGTCTAAGTTCTTTCCAAAATTAGAAAAATCTTTCCAAAAAGTTATATCATTTTCTTAGACACTTTAGCTTTCTTTCATGTATAATTAGAAATTATATCTGAAGTCCAGCTCTAGAAATTGTTTTGAATGATTTCTCTTGTGATAGAAAAGGATTTTTCCCCTTAGAGAAAAGTCAATTAAACTTACTTGTCTATGTCTTCCAAATGGATAAAAAGTAAAAATTGTCAATGTCATAATATATGGGAAGATATTTAGTGCCTGCTTTGTGTCAGATCCTCTTCCAGGTGGTAAGAATGCAGAAAAAGATCATGCCTAGTCCCTACCCTTAAAAAGCTCACTATTAGGTAAGAGATATGAACCGCTAAACAGCCTCATGTTTAAGCAATGTAATTAATAATACCAGTAGGTTGTCCAGGAATCTCATGAAAAATAAATTATTTGATTTTGAAATGTTCAGATACATGTTTCTTAAATGGAAATATGTGATTTTTTCCAAAGAGCAAAATATTAGCTTTCAAAGAGCATCAGATAAGGCTTGTTGCAAATATTACATTATTCATGGATATCTATTTCTTCTCTTGTGGACACATGAAAGGACTCTAATTTCCTGTCCCCTTGAAATTAGACATGATCACGAGACTTGCCGTGGTCAATGAAAAGTGAGTAGAAATGAAGAATGGAACCTCTCAGGAGCTTTACATTGCCAGTTCTTGAATTCTCTCTTAAACACTGCTTTGGCAATCACTGAAGTGCACATTGATAGGAATATGAATATGAAAATCAAAGCTGTCACTGAGCAGATAACACTCTGGGGAGTCACAAAGTCATTTACAATGAACTTTGTAGGAGCCATAATTAAACCTTTATTATTAAAGTCAGTGATACATATGGATACCTGTTACTGCAGCATAACCTTACCTACCCTAACCAATATACTTAAGGACAAATATGATGCACTCTTGATAAGCAAGTGTTGCTCAAAAAATATTAATTCTAAATAACTTGTCAGTCAAGAAGTGTTTATTGTATGTCTGTCCACAAGGTACAGAATAACTTAATCGGCCATGTGTTAGGGTTTAAATTTTGTACAATATTTTGAATTGTTGAGTTTTTCCAGCTTGTAACTGTTTGTTAACAATGAAGATAAAGGGATCTGCTAGGAAATAGCTGTCATTCTAAGAATCAAGTGCACCCACCTCTTCCAGCCCATAGGTAATATGTGGTCTGCTTCCATTCATACACGAAAAGCACTTTGAGGGCTTCTAATGTAGGCAAAGTGGTATGACTATTTTCTCTGTCAGACACTTAAAAGAGATTCTGACAAGAAAAAAATATATAATCAGGAAATCATTCTTAAAATTAACTCCATAGTTACCACCATGTAAAAGGTATAAAAATAAAAATAAATATGTGTCATTACAGAATAGTTTATCACACAAGACAAAAATGAGCACTCTTTTGCATCAAAGATCATTCTCTTGTATCTAATTTGAGGAGATACTTAACAAATAGTATAACAAAGGCTTCCTTTCTACTATGAGAGGTATTGGGTGTAGCATTTTGCCTCATGGATTTCAGGACGGAATAGTGACAGTTCCTCACTACATCATCATTGAAAATGTGCATTAGAGACAATTTTGATTTTTTTTAAGTATTTGTATCCTTATTGAAATGAGAGAATGTACTAACAAAGAAAGAGCATCATGTTGCTTTGTCAAAGAAATTCAAAACAACATTGGAGCTTTAGCTTATAAAAACGGTTGAGAAGAAAGACCCAGCAACTGGTCTGGCCTTTGGAGTCAAGGAAGTGTTTTCCTGGTTTCCAGACTCATGTGTCTTTTATATCCAAACCTCCTATTTCTCAGCCACCAGAGACAATTTTCTAAATATGGAACTGACATCACGCCTTTCACTTGAACATCCTCCAATGCTCCTAAATTGCCTTGTGCACAAAGTTCCAATTTCCTAGCCCTCTCTTCTGTCTAAAAAACCCCATTGTTTCAGTCATGCTAAATGCATCTCACACCCCAGATTTCTCAAGCTCTTTCATTCTTTTATCTAAGACATTCTTCTTCAGCTTCTTTTCCTCTATCAGTGAATTCACCACTCAAGAAAGAGTTCACCCCTATGACAATTCTTTGGTAAAACCAAGATTACTTTTTTCTTTTTCCCTGCCTTTTTTGGATGCATGTTTGTCTCTATTGTTGCCTTATAGGATGTGATTGGCGTAATTACTAATTTACTTGTTCAAGTGGACTAACCTAATCTCTTAAATGGCCAAAAAGATATTTTACTTAACTTTGCATCATGTTCTGCTCTATCCAATAGCTCAGATGTCTGGCACAGAACCATGGGTAAATATTTGGTGAATGAAGGAATGGATGGAAGATTTCTGAATTCAGATGATGATTTTACCAATGACCTGCTGTGTAGCTTTAGGCAGGTCAATTTGCCTCTCTCGGCCCCCATGTTCTCCACAGGAGAACAGGGCATAGTAATTGCTACCTGCCATAGAAGGATGCTGAGAGGATTAATGAAATGGTTTTTGTAAAGTAGTTTGAGCTCCCTGGAAGAAAGGCACTATTTAAGAACAAAGTGTTATTATAATTATTGTGTAGCACCTTTCATCTGAGAATCTCAAAGCACTTCACCAAACATTGACTCATTAATCTTCCCAACACTCCACAAGAGAATCCCATTATCTCTATTTCAATAAAAAAGGGGAGAAACAGAGACCAAAAGGTTAAATGCCCAGCCCATGACACCATCTCCATCCAATATCAAAGCCAAGAGCATGTTTCATGATTCTATCTCAAAAGAGACTCTGAGTTCAAAGGAGACAGCCTTTTGAACCTCAGGGCACTGTCACCTCCCCCTTGTCCCCTGAGAGAGAAAGCTATTGAGCAGGGTGAGCTAGATGGCAAGGATCCAGTTGGACTGAGGCCCCAGGTTAATACCTCCCATGAAGCAGGGGTGGGAAGGGGTAGCAAGGTGATGACCACAATCCTTCCCTCAACTGTAACAGTAAGAAGAAAATGTAAGCAATGCGTGCAATCAATCGCTTCCCTCCTCCCGTGGCTTTGGCTCAAATCTTTTCATCAGCCCTCTTTTAACTTGACACCTTTCTGGGATGTCTCTGTCTCTCAGCCAGAAAATGTCTCATCACCTTTGAATACAAAGGTAGCAGTTTAGCAACCAAAGGAATAATCCTAAAATACTGCATTCAAAGGAGCTTTCCCTTCATAATACTGTTTTTCCTGCTGAATCTCATGAATGTTAGCTGAGACAGGTGGTACTAATCCGCCTTCTAAGAGGAAAAGGAAGAATGTTAGCAATTCTGCATGTACTGGGGGGTGTGTGGGGAGCCGCAGTTTGGATTAAGATGTGTTACATCAGGAACATCTAGCAAAGTGGGGCCATTTCTATTCATAGCTAACCAGAGAATGACATTTGTGCTTTTCTCACAAATGTTAAGTTCATATTTCCTGAAGGTTGTGGTCAAGATTACTGGCCCAATCATGTGGACAAGTTTGCTACAAATATATACAGCAAGTGTGTCTGCAGGTCCTGGAAGTAAGAAGATTGTTTCTAGAAGCCAGGTGAATTCAGCAATCATCATCCCAATAATAATTCTTTCACAGCACCTGATTCTAAGGGAGACATTAATTTCATCTTAATTTTCAATCCAGAAGAGCAGAGTTTGTTCATTAAGATAAGCTTCATGCTGACACCTCCTCTGAAAACTTGAGTGGAATGTCCCTCAAATTCCTTCACACTTGGGACTTTATTCTCCACTTTGTTCATTAGCAAGCCCACTCTGCTGAAGTTAATCACTTACAAACTATACCAATATAAAGATCTTTAACTCCTGGCCTACTCTTCCAGGTCACAGTCTGCCTCACCTTTCTAACTTCCTCATACCTCCTTGAAAGCCGCCTATAGTTATGGAATGAGAACGAGCTTTGGAACCAGACCAATCTGACAGTTAATCCTAGCACCTGCCATTTCCTGTTCTGTGACTTTATAAAAGTTCTTGAACTTCTCTAAACCTTCTTTTGCAGTCTAAAGAATTATATTTCTACTTTGAAAGTGTTTGAGAGGTAATACACACACACACACACACACAGTAGTTCCCAACAAAGACTGGTGCCCTTGACCAACGGAACCTCCCAACACTTAGCAGAAGATTGAGTTCGAAGTCATATAGCAAGCAGCAGAATATGAGACACACTCACAGTGCCAGAAAAGCCATTCCAGAGGAAGCCCAGAGAGAGGGGTTAGACATGGGCGAGGCGTTGACATTGAGAATCCAACAGATGGTACTGAGCACAGTCCAGGAGGGAGGAGCACAGACCTGGGTCAAAGCCTCAATGTCTGGCAGTGACTGCTAGGGAGATCTGGAGAGTGAGGGGCAGAAAGTCACCCAAGGAACCAGAGTTCCAAGACCAATTATAGTCCTTGGAGGAAACTGAGATGGAGATAGTCAAGGAATTAGGAGGTTGGGTGAAGAATTAGGCCAGGACTTAAGCAAGAGTGTCTGTCTTGGAGTGACTACAGAGAGTCAGAGAAAGAATTCATGAACAGGAACACCTCCATGGAACTCAGTCCTCTCAACTCTCAACCTCCCAACTACACAATGAGTTCACAATTGGGACCCTCTTGGATTTGCACTTTGTTCCTCCTCTGCCATCTTGGATGGACTTGGATACTGTATCCTCATGGACTTGGATACTGAGGTCAAACTGTTCTTTTATGATAGACTCAGAAGCCTCATTGGAGACTAGCTCAGTAGATGCTCCCAAGCACCAGAGACACCATGCTGCCTCAGTCAGCATGAGCTCTCAATTCCCAGGGGACTTCTGAGCACTTTCTTGGTCACCTTCTACTCTACATGGGAAAGAACTGACAGGCAAGAGTAGACAGGAATGGGAATGAATTACTGAAAACCCAGTAAACCACCCCATCTAGAACAAGAGAATAGAAAAAGGTAGTAAGTAGCATAGGAAATTGCCCCTGTTCCTCTTGACAGGACATAGAATTACAGACTCAAGAGAGGACTGTCTTAGAGATGGGAGATAAGTCTCATTGCTGGGGAGCTTGGCAGGTCATCACCCTAACCATCAACCCTCCAATGCTGCTGGCGATCTCTCCTTGTGCCAATGCTGCAGGAATGCCCAGAACAGATTACTTCCCAGACATCCAACTGTCATCCCTAGCTTTTCTCTGGAAGACACACCTTAATATCCCTAGATATCCTATAGACCATTAAATCCATTCATGTACTTTTCCTTTCTTCTTAATGACAATGCATAGCTCCTACATACCAGGCTCAAGAGGATGCTTTGGCTTCCAGATTGGAAGCCAAACCTAGGGCCAGTGTCTAACTGAGCATCAACAGTGACAGAAGAAGAATCCTTCACCCCAACCAGAGACACGTCTGTAACACACACAATAAGGGCTGACAGTTTCACTCAAAGATCAGCTGAAGCAAGATTTCTGTAGTGTCTGAGGAACAGGGTCTATTCCCATGAGGCTGGACAATGTGCCCTTGGCCTCCCCTGCACAGACACTTAGTGAATTAAAGGTGCTTAAATAAAGCAGAAGTGGCTAAATTAGCTTTAAGACAACATGAAACAGGTTTTAAAATATAACCATCATACCCAACTTCTAGCTACTAAGAAGAAATGGGAGGGGCTGTTTCTAAATTAACCAAGTTCAAATACAGAAAAGAGGGAGGAAATGTACTAGTAGAGACCATAACATTTTAATCTTCCACTGTTTATGTATTCCCATCCCTCCCACCCCGCCGCAAGGTCCAGCACAGGTTAAGTAATTAAATATTTAGTGAACAAAAGAATATATCTTATATTTAAGATCCAGCCTTCCCTTCTCTGGAGTGGTCTGTTCCTTGTGAGATTTTGCTTCCTACTTAGTGCCCTTGACCCCCACTATTAGGATTCTAAGCAGCACTTGACTTCCCAAGTGCATTTCATCCTGTGCCCCTGGACTGCAAAACAGTCAGCAATGTGTAAGCACCTAGTTAAAAGATGGGTCTCATATGGTGCACCTTGTTTCTCAATGCAGAAATTAGAATAACCCCAGGTGAATCAGGTCAACTCTATCCGGAGTTTGCCAATAGAGAGTGGTAACAATAATCACTTCCATTGATCCAGTCTTTACGATGCGCTAGGCACTGTGGTAAGCTCTTCGCAGACTCTTGTGAATCTTTACACAACAAGCAGGAAGACCATATAATCCCCCCCTTTCAGTGGAGAGGTTAATCACACAAGGAAGAAGTGACAGAGCCGGGTTCTAGGCACAGGTCAGTCAGCTCCCCAAGTGGAATCCCTGCAATTCTCTCAGCCCTGTTTGGTGCGCGCCTTGGTGGAATCTTTGCCGGCATTCTCAAAGTTCCTCAAAATATTTCATTTCTAACTCAGCTTAGCAGAAGACATGTTTTCCACTGCCATTTACAAACACTATGAGCGGAAATTGCAAGTCTGTGTGCTCCCAGAAAGGGTAATAAAAGAAGGAGCCTTCCTTGCCCAGACAGAGGAACCCAATAACAAAATGAATAAAATAAAATAAAACATAATTTTTAGCTTTCGAATTAGTTTCTTCAACACTAAATCTACTCAACTAGAATGAACATGTCAAAATGAAGAAGTCTCCACAGCACATTTTGCAGACTCAAAATGTCATTGAAAATTAAGATGTTTCTGAATGAAATGGCTCTTCTGGTAAGTTATGTCTGAACATGACCACTGGAATTTCAGAACTGACTATAGGGAGATATAAAATATGCAAATGAGCTTTGCCTGGAGGATCCCAGGGCTGAGGGTTTTCTGGAGAGCGTGATAGGAAGTTGAACTAGCTATGGTTTCATCCCAAGTAAATTAACCTTGCATTAAGGGCCAAACTTCTTATTAATGCCAAAAAGTGCCCCCAGAGGGTTCTGTAACTCCATCATTTCCAAAGTGTGTGATTTAACTTAGGGGGGAAAACCACTCTATACGCTTTCCCCTTAGCCAAATATGGCTGGGTTAATTAGCATGTTCTTCAACACTGCTCTTTTTAGGTGGACAACTTTCTTTGCAAAATTAGAAAAAGATCGATTGCAGAGCATCCGGGACCCCACAGTGCTTCTCCACTCAACCCCTTTCCTTGGTCTTTGAAACGCTCACCTCCACTCAGGGACAGTCATAGTTGGATTCCAGATCAGTCAGTCTCTCTGACATCTCCTGTTTCAGAAGATTGGAGGGAGACTGCAAATCCAGGTTTCTTCGGCAGGGTGGCTGGTAGGTGTCTGAAATGGGATGCCTGCTACTGCTTCCTTGGCTTTCAGAATTTAGAGTTATAGCTCTAATTTATAGACAAGTCTAGACAGTTGCTATAGCCACCCATCAATGCTGTTGTCACTGCATTGGAATTATGCCAAGAAGCAGGAATGCTCCACACCCAGGGCTAGGGAGGGAGCCAGATGGATCAGGAAATGGAAGGGCAGTGAATTCTTAGCTAACTCTAGACATCAAAAAGTCCAGATTGCAAAATCAGGTGGACATGAGGGCTCTAGCATATTATGTGTTTCTGTACAAGACAGAGCCTAGAGGTGGTAAGAGTTTTTCATTCGTTGGATCCCAATCCAGCAGTTGTTTAATAGTCTGTATCCCCTGCTAAAATATATTAAGGGCAGAGAATGAGTACATTCTTTTCACTAGCACATCCCCAGTACACCTATGTAAGACGGTACTTCCCAGATGTAGGCACATAATATATTTTGAATATCAGATATCAAACAACCAATGACCTGATTATGTCTTCTAATAGTAGTAGTAGTATTCGTTGTATATTGGACAGTATTCATTCATTCTACCAATGTGTATTATGTTGTTTTCTGTATGCCAGGCCCAGCACCAGTGGGTGAATTCTAGTAAGGAAGGCTAGACTCTGTCTCCAAGATTTCATTGCAGATCAAGTGATCCAGACTCTATATTAATGGGCTCAGCTTTGAGGTGCAGAGAGGCAGAGTCAGGAGGGAACCGTCCACTCATAGCCAGGAAAGGTAATAACACAATGAGTAAGGAAGAAACAAGGGCGCACTCAGGTCAGAGGTGCCTTCCCTGGATAGCCTCTCCCTGCTCTCAGCTTTGATTTTCTGCTGAGAGCTGAGTATATAAAGACAGTGGCTAGGGCAGCACCTGTGGCTCAGAGGAGTAGGGATGGCACTAGCTCCATATGCTGGAGGTGGAGGGTTCAAACCCAGCCGTGGACAAAAACTGCAAAAAAAGAAAGAAAAGAAGGAAAGAAAGGAAGGAAGGAAGGAAGGAAGGAAGGAAGGAAGGAAGGAAGGAAGGAAGGAAGGAAGGAAGGAAGGAAGGAAAGAAAGAAAGAAAGAAAGAAAGAAAGAAAGAAAGAAAGAAAGAAAGAAAGAAAGAAAGAAAAGAAAGAAAGAAAGAAAGAGAAAGAAAGAAAGAAAGAAAAGTTGCTATTAATAATTCAGAAATTCTGCTGAGCAAATGTAGTCAAGTTCTCCCACTCTGGATAGGATTTTCCTGATCAGCCCCAGTTCTGTAACCTGCCAGGGGTTCACAGTTCATCATTTGCCACATCCATTGACTCTACATTTGGGACTTCCTTCTTTGTCCGTGTCATTACGGACTAAATGATTGTGTCTCCCTCCAGTCATATATTAAAGTCATAACCCCCAAGAGGATAATGTTTTGGAAGTGGGACTTTTGGATGATAATTAGGGTCAGATGAGGTCATGAGGATAAGGCCCCTTTATGGCATTAGTGTTCTTATTTTTTTAAAAAGTGGAGGAAGAATAGAGCACTCCCATTCGCTTTCTATTTCTCTCTTTCTCACTTTTTTGTGAGAATACAGAGAGCAGGCAGCCATCTGAAAGCAAGGAAGAGAGCTACGTTCACCTTGATCTTGGACTTCCCAGCCTCTAGGACTATGAGAAATAAAAGCCTGTTTTTGAAGCCACCTAGTCTTTGTGTGGTATTTTATTCCATAGGCTGTGCATAGCAGCCTGATTAGGCCAGCACATTCCATTACCTTCTGTGACTACATTTGAGGAGGAGGTTGGGAAATGAATTCTTTGAAGAACATTTCCAGTCTATTTTTTTAACCAGAATATTATTGAGACTCCAGAGACCTTTTCACATTTTCAGGATGTTTTGCCTGTTTTCATCCAGGCTAGGCTTGGTCTTGTTGACATCAGAACTTTGTATATGTCTTATGAATTTGAGTCTATTTCATACTGATGCTAATGTTTTCCACACAGGCCTTTCACACTCCCTTGTACATTGCTATTTTAGGTATGTGCATAGATTCCTAGAAACTTTTGCTTTCAACTGAGAGATCCTTTAGGCATTGTCTTAATTCCAACAAGGATCTCACAGCCACACCATTGATTTTGTCTGTGATCCCTGAGGGAGGCATCATCCTTTGAGACATTGACCATAGAACAAGCTGGTAATGAGAAAGTTTTATTTTTTTACCACAGTAAGTTCAGGCCTTGCATATGTAATTTCAATTATTTTCTGTGTTTTTTTCTTTCTTATATTTTGTCACACACAGTAAAAGTTAGATGCACTTTCAGCATTACTGGCTTGGGAAGATCCTTGATCAACTCCAAAAATTTTGTGTTTATGTTTTTATCTTCTGTTATCATCAGCAAAAGTGTGCCAAATATATTTCTACCACCATGGGTCACTGTATTTCCTGTCCTTATGTCAGGTTCCCCACACTCTTAAATGACTACAAGAGCTTTCTTGCCATCTGGTTCCAAAATTAATACCACTTATTTTGAGTTTCAACTCTGGATAGTTCTCACTTTTAGTATCCGTGTATACACTAATTATCTTTATCACAGTGTTACTGATTACCAACTATCCCAAAACTCTGTAGTATTATAAAACATAAATAAATGCTTAAGTCATAAGCTTGCAATTTCTTTTGGCTATCAAGTGTGTTGTTTTATCAGTGTATTTAATGGCTGTTGTTTTTGGTTTTGGCAGGATTATCTTATGCATGTAAAGTCAACTAAAGGTCAGCTAAATCCCTGCTACTCTTTGTTGGGATTTCCCATGTATTTGGAGGTCAGATGAATGTTGGATGATCTAGGATGGCTTCTGTAAAGACAAATGAAATGCCTTTCCTCTGGTCTGTATGTTTTATCATCCAGCAGGCTAGACTAGGAATAGTCTTATGGTGGAGATGCAGAATGAATTATTCAACTATGTTTCCAAGACTCAGCAGTGTTGCCACTATCAACATCCTATTGGCCAAAGAATACCAAATGACAAAATTTGCAACCAAGCAGCCTGTAAATGGATTTTACCCCTTGATAGGAGAAGCTTCAAAGTTACATTGCAAAGAGAGTAGATATAGCAAAAGATAGAAATCTGAATCATTCATGAAGGATTAAGCCACAGTTTTATTCCTCTATTTTCCTAGATTGAGCTAGTTAGACTAGGATGGGAGGATGGTTTCTTTCCTAAAGTAAGTGTACTCACTGTACCTGTAAGTAAGCTCACTCACTGTATCTGTTATAAGAATCAAACTAAAGCGACTTGAACAAGAGTAAAGTACATGCATCACTTAGAATTGAGGGGAATTCCTAGGGTAAGATAACCTTAAGAAATAACTTTGGTGCTTCATCAGTTTTCTCAGGGATCTATCTTTTTTTCTTTCTTTCTTTCTTTTTTTTTTCTACGTGTCTCTGAAACTACTTGCAATGTTTGTCAAAATATCAAACATCTGCCAACTGGGGTGACAGGTTTCCCATTCACATCTGATACAAGAAAGAGTTCTTCCAAAATAACGTTCAAAGCAGGAGAATGGGATATGTATAAAGTGCTCTGATTTTTGTCCTACGATCACTCCTAATTTCAGCCAGGAATACGTCCCAATTATATCCTTCCTTGGAAGCTTAGAGCCAACTTTTTCCACAGCTTAATGTGAAGAGAAAAAATTCTAAATTGAATGAAGAGGAAAGAAAGTAGCAAATGTAGAGTGACTAACTAGTATATGTCCACTGCAATTTATACAGCAAAGTACCAAGAGTAAATTTCCTCATTCTTCACAAAGAAAAGTTCTTGGAATATATTTTTCCACCACAGTTGGAATTTGGTTAAGTGTTGATTTATTTTTCACGAGATTAATAGTTTATTTATTCATTTCTTTTTTTAGAGACAGAGTCTCACTTTATCACCCTTGGTAGAGTGCCTGGCATCACAGCTCACAGCAACCTCCAATTCCTGGCCTTAGGCAATTCTCTTGCATCAGCCTTCCGAGTAGCTAGTTAATAGTTTATTTTTTTATGTTTTGCAGTTTTGACTGGGGCCAGCCCCTACTGACTGAGCCACAGGTGCCACTCCAAGCTTAATAGTGTATTAGTTCTCAAGAAATATACAAACCTGAGAATGTTGATAATCTAATACAGATTCCTAGGGTAAGACAACCTTAAGAATACAGATAATCATCATTCTCAGAGTGAATTTATTACTCTTTCTTTGCTTTACTGCATATTCTGTTAGTGTGTATGCTTGTGTGTGGTTATACATATATTTTTATGTTTGTATAACAGAATATTTTATCATAGGAATCTCCTGGAAAGTACTTAGTTGAAATGCAGATTACTAGATCAAATCAATACTACCTAGCTGGAAACTCTGAAGATAGAGATATGGGAATAATTATTTAAAAATATATTTTTAATAATTACTCTAAAGAGAGTCTTGTCAACCCAAAGCTTTAGAACCACTGATTTTGTGAATTATTTAACAGGAAGCAGGAATGGTTTGTTCAGCACCACCTTGGAGAATGTGCCCTAGCTGGATGAGAAGACCCCATTCTTTCCTCATATAAATACAGAACTTTTATTTTATCTCATTAAATTTTTTTTTCCTTCTACACGTCTTTAAAAATGTTGCTAAGAAAACATTTTTCTTGAACATAGCTCTGCCTTTGGTTTTTTTCCCTAATCCATAATGCTTTTTACGGCCATGGAGAACAATTATAGTAAACTTCTCCTTCCACTGCAAATCATTTATGAAAGCTGCTTAAGTACTGTCAAGTGTAGATTTATAGATTGCTAAGTCATTTGCTGTGGTTTCTGTAAAACCTAGGATAGATTCAACCGTATCCGATTGTTACAGTATTTCAAACAGCAAATTGCTTTATATATTTTGTGACAGGATATCTTCATGATTTGTCAAACAACTTAAGGGTTTTGTTATTTTTATAATGTCTGCATTTATTTATCTGTCACTCATTGTTCTGAATAAATCTGCTCATAACAATATAAAATGATATTTTGTATTCACCATGTATTATAGGGCATATACTTCCCTTTTGTAAATATATCAATTACCTACAAACATGTGCACACTCACAGATTTACACATAGTACACGAAGAGGCTCTCATTGGGACATATTTTGGACAAAGTATGGAAGAGTGACAGCTATTATGTCGAGTGTGCTAGCAAGGTGTGTCCTTTTTCCTTTTTGTTCCGCTCTCAAGTAGCAATAATACTCATCTTTACTATATAATTTGATTTTTGTCAAGAAAAATATTCTACTTGCTCTCCTTGTAATCCCATAAATTGTATAAATTTATCTTCTTTTTAGGCTAAAACTCAATTATAGCACAAGAATACAGGGAAAAGGGAAAGGGAGGTGAGGGGAGGGGGGAGGATGGGTGGAGGGAGGACAATTGGTGGGATCACACCTACGGTGCATCTTAGCAGAATACTGGTGAAACTTATTAAATGTAGAATATCGATGTGTTCATATAGTGATTAAGAAAATGCCATGAGGCTTTCTCTAACAGTATGATCAAAATATTTCTGTTTGTATACGAAGTAAGCACATTGTGCTTGCACAGCTTCTATAGAGTTAAATGTGCAAACAGCGCACAGACATTTTCTCCAGGATGGGACTTATCCCCACTTTGATTGGTACTCTTTGAGGCTAGTGAGGGGAAGGGGCAGAAAGGGGCAGAATACATGCATGGGGTGGGACCGGGCTCCCTGTAACCTGATTTCTCCGGCTGGTTATAAGCACAGGAGAACCAGCAGGCACAAGCGCCACACTGGTAAGAGTGGCTAACCCCAGACAAGTGCAGGGGCTGAGGAGGTCACTCTCCTCAGGGACTCTTCCCCAGGCATTGGAGGGACACTTCCTTTTGTTTGGCCGGAAGGCTTCTTGGGTTGGTGAGGGGACACTTTGACCGACTCAGGAATATGGGGTGGGATTGATTAAACTGGACGTTTGTTCTTTCTCACAGATGGGTAACATTTTCTCATCGAGAGAACACCCCGCTGGGCTGTATTCTGGAGCACTGGGACATGTTTGATCCCAGACACTGAAACAAGAATGTATGGTTTTCTTCTGCACCCAAGCCTGGCCTCAATATCGACTCTCCACTGGTGAACAATGGCCCCAGAGGGTACTGTTAATTATGACACCATTCTTCAACTAGATACCTTTTGTAAACAGGAAGAAAGGTGGTCTGAGGTGCCCTATGTGCAAGTGTTCTTTTCCCTCAAGGACAAACCCCAACTGTGTAAGACCTGTCAGATAGATTCTGCTGTCTTGGCTGTAGTCACTTCCCCAAATGGTCAGGGATTCTCAAGGGAGACACCACCTAGTTCAAACCCTCCATCTACTTCTCCCACACCTTCCTCCATGTGTTCGGAGACCCCCAGGAGAGAGGCTGTCCCAAGAGTTTGTTCTGGTCCTACTGTGACCCCCAGAAGTCAACCATATCCTTCCCTGTGTCCCTTGGTTGAGACTGCAGGTGGTGAAAGGGGAAGTGCACGAGTATACACTCCATTTTCTTTAGCAGATTCAAAGCAAATTAAAAGCAATTTAGGAAAATTTTCAGATGACCCCGATAAGTACATAGATGTTCTCCGGGGGTTAGGACAAAGCTTTGACCTCTCTTGGAGAGATATAATGCTATTACTAGATCAAACGTTAATGTTTAATGAAAAAAAAATGAAGTTCTGAATGAAGTTAGGAAGTGGGGTGATTTGTGGTTCATGTCCAATTCTGATGGCAGCATGTCTCCTGGAGACAGGGACAGA
>CAUYON010038317.1:0-15717 GCA_963573935.1 Arctocebus calabarensis
GCACGATGTGCTTCATATACATTCAGAAATATTTTGATCGTACTGTTACAGATAGCCTTCATGGCATTTTCTTGATCACTATATAAAGACATTGATACTCTACCTTTAATAAGTTTCACCAGTACCCTGCTAAGATGCACCCAAATCAGTAAATTTTATATACACCAACAGTAGTCAAGCTGAAAATATAGTCAAGGACTTTATTCCTTTTACAGTAGTGTCAAAGAAGATGAAATATCTGGGAATGTACTTAACAACGGATGTGAAAAATCTCTATAAAGAGAACTATGAAACTCTGAAAAAGAAATAGCTGAAGATGTTAACAAATGAAAAAACATACCATGCTCATGGCTAGGAAGAATCAACATTGTTAAAATGTCCATACTACCCAAAGCAATCTACAGATTTAATGCAATCCCTATTAAAGCACCATTGTCATGCTCTAAAGAACTGGGAAAGGCTCGGCGCCTGTGGCTCAATGGGCTAAGGCGCCAGCCACGTACACCTGAGCTGGTGGGTTCGAATCCAGCCCGGGCCGCCAAACAACAATGACAAGGCTGCAACCAAAAAAATGGCTGGGCATTGTGGTGGGCGCCTGTAGTCCCAGCTACATGGGAGGCAGAGGCAAGAGACTCGCTTGAGCCCAGGAATTGGAGGTTGCTGAGAGCTGTGATGCCACGAAACTCCATCCAGGGTGACAGCTTGAGGCTCTGTCTCAAAAAAAAAAAAAAAAAAGAAACAAGGAACACTTAAACATACTTAAGCCTCACAAATTACTAAAATATAAGAATTATATTATGTCATATAAAAGTAAACACACACAGAAACTTGTAACAAGTCAGTAACAGAGAATTAATGCATTTATATTTTGATTCCTAGGCAATGAATTAAATAATGCTATAATGAAATCATTTTGATAATATGATAGTCCATACCAAATTACTTCAGAACTTCTGAAAAAGTTAACTTTCTTTTCTTTTTTTTTTTTTTTTGTAGAGACAGCGTCTCACTTTATAGTCCTCAGTAGAGTGCCATGGCATCACACAGCTCACAGCAACGTACAACTCTTGGGCTCAGGTGAGTCTCCCGACTCAGCCTCCCAAGTAGCTGGGACTATAGGCGCCGGCCACAATGCTCGGCTTATTTTTTTTGTTGCAGTATGGCTGAGGCTGGGTTTGAACCTGCCACCCTCAGTATATGGGGACGGTGCCTTACCTACTGAGCTATAGGCACCATCCAAAAAAGTTAACTTTCTTTGAACTACTTCCTTTGTAGTGGATCTTTAAACCTACTATACTGCAGTATTGAATTAAGGGCTGAATTGACATTGGGCTCAAGAGATCCTGTTGACTCAGCCTCCCTAGCAGCTGGGGATATAGGCTCCCACCACAATGCCCAGCTAGTTTTTCTATTTTTAGTAGAGATGGGATCTCACTCTTGCCCAGGCTGATCTTGAACTCCTGAGCTCAACCAATCCACTGGCCTTAACCTCCCAGAGTACTAGGATTATAGGCATGACCCACTGCCAATCAGCATGTTAGTTCACGTATTATGAAAATTTCTTTGCCCTTATTATCTAAGCTTCAGCAAGCATATTACATTGGAATTGAAATTATGACAGAAATCCCATTTTGCAAATCAGAAAAGTAAATGAAACAACCTGACACTGATTCAGCAGCTTTCTTTTTTCTATTTTACAATGTGTACTTAAGATGTAAACATAAAACTGAAACCTAACTTTCAAACTAAGCAGCAAAGTCAATGCGAAACCAATACTTACTTGTCTTGGCAAAAAACTCCAATGAAAATATCAGATGTTTTGGTCTTAACTAGCAGATACACAAAGAGCAATGGTATTGTATTGTGTTATTATTTATCATGCAAAATATCTTGGGTACAGCTACAAATTAGCTTTTATTGCAGACATACTTAACATGTTTCTTTATAGGGAGCACCTCAACCATACCCTTTCAAGTCTGGCACCATGAATTGTTATAGCCTACACAACTACTAAAGTTCCTTGTTATGTAAAACATTTGCACTGTAAGAACACTCCATACAACAACTCTGCTGCCAATTTTTCAGCTAAAAGCTTGAGTTTATAATACAAAATACAGTATTTACTCTCAAAAACAGAATGCACTCAGGCCAAGCACAGTGGCTCACGCCTGTAATCCTAGCACTCTGGGAGGCCGAGGTAGGTGGATTACCTAAGCTCACAGTTCAAGACCAGCCTGAGCCAGAGCGAGACCTTATCTCCAAAAATAGCCAGGCATTGTGGCAGGCACTTGTAATCCCAGCTACTGGGGAAGCTGAGGCAAGAGAATCTCTTGAGCCAAGAGTTTGAGGTTACTGTGAGCTATGATGGCTCAAGAGATCAAACAACATGATCTTTGATGGCAACAAAGTTAGACTGTCTCAAAAAAAAAAACAACCCACAAATGTATTCATTTACAAATTATACAGGGGTAAACTACTCCAACATACATCCTTAACATTTCTAACACCATGGCATTTCTTTCAGCCAAATCAAAAAGTCTAAAGTAATTCTGTACACTATACAAAGTGACCAAAGTCAACTGACATATTATTAGTTCACTAAATGGATAATATAAAAGATTAGATGGGCAGCACCTGTGGCTCAGTGGATAGGGCGCCAGCCCCATATACCGAGGGTGGCAGGTTCGAACCTGACCCTGGCCAAACTGCAACAAAAAAATAGCCGGGCATTGTGGCAGGCACTTGTGGTCCCAGCTACTTGGGAGGCTGAGGCAAGAGAATAGCCTAAGCCCAGGAGCTGGAGGTTGCTGTGAGCTGTGACACCACAGCGCTCTACCGAGGGTGATAAAGTAAGACTCTGTTTCTAAAAAAAAAAAAATTAAATTAAAAAAAAAAATTAGAACCCTAATCTTAATCAACTACTGTACTTTGAAAATTTTTAAACAAAGATACCAACAAAGGGAAAATTGTGGACTGAGTGGCAGAAAACCCTTTGCCATTATCGGAAAAAACGAGTTGGAGTAAGCCTATGTGAAAGGTAGATCATGTTCATGAATACAAATTTAAGTTACCTGCTGAGTTCCCAGTCCTACACCAAGAAGTTTACCAATTCTTTAAGAGCAATACAAATAACAGGGCAGAGGGGGAAAAAAAGAACAGGGCAGAAAACATAAGAATTTTTTCATGGTTATAGTGATCAAAAACAGCTATTACTTTAATGCCCAGAGATAACGTTTTTTGCAACTAATTTTTACTCTTATCGTGTGAACACACAAAAATCATACAACACTGTGCATTGTAGATACCTTAATACACATCGTCACCCCAAACCAAGCATTTAAAACTTAGTGTCTTAGCACTAACATCCTCCCCTATCTTCTTATAACCAGACCGAAAGGTAAGACCTACCCCTAGACCCGCTCCTACCCAAAGTGGGTTCTAGGAAGAATGAGCACCAACAGGGTTTGCACACAATTAAACAGGCTCAGTAGGTCAAGTTCTCAGGCTACAATGCTTGACAATCTCTCTGAGGCAAGAGTGCACAGACAGCTAAGGATTCATTCACTACTACAGATAGCACTTTCCCCTTCAGTTGCACAAGTAACTGCGATAACTGCCCTAAATGTTCTCGTGTGAAACAAACACATAATGGGAGAAAGGGGTACTATTTAAAACTGGGTCATTCCTTATTTGTTCTGATTAAGCACGGTCTTCAGGAGGAAAAAGGCCTATGGAGGGAAAAAAAAAAAAAGGGTGGGGAGAGACATGACAGCATCCTGAAGGCAAAAAGTTCCAGCTTTTTGCGAGAGCACCAGGGGCTCATTAGTTGATTGGTTTTATTTGTGTTTAGTTATTCTGGAGTTGAAAGGAACTCGCCTTCCGAAGTCATACCCGACAATGAAACCCCGAGGATTGGCCATCGTAATGTATGGGAGGCAATGTCCTCGATTCACCTGCGACACCTGCCTGGACCCCCCCTTCTCCTGACCGCAGTCCCCGGACCCCCTTGCTCCCACAACCTCTCCGGAGACTCCTCCCCACCCCCAGCCCCAGCTCTCCCTCGGCTCGGTCAACCCCTTTTTCCCCAGGGAACCCCAGATCCCGCTCCCTCCCCAGCCTACGCCCACCTAGCCGGTCCCTCGGGCCCAGACCCCTCGTGCAAGCACGCAAGTGGTTCTAAAGTGCCCAGGCAGCAGCGGCCCTGGGAGGCCCCTCCAAGAGCAGTTTCTTCCCCAGCACCTCCCGCAGGCTCCGGGGACTCCCCGCCCCCGGAAACCGCGGAGAAACTAGGCCGGGAAAGCCGCCCCAGCCACTCTCCGCCTCCTCAGCAACCCCCCGCGGGGCGGCCGCCGGGAACTCGGCCCTCCCTGCAGCTACCTGCCCCGCGCCCTCCTCGCCTTGGAGCGCAGGGCTCGCGAAAGCACAGGGCAGTGCTCCCCCGCGAAAGGCCCAGAGCCGCAGCCTCACCTGCCGCCCGCTCCTTCGTCAGCGTCACCCAGACAAAACTCCTTCCTGGGGCGTGCAAGCGCCGGTTCGCTGCCTGGGCGCCCTCGGCCGGGCAGGGCGGGGGACTTGCTCGGGCGGCCGCCGCTACGGCCCGATCTGCGCCTGCGCCTGTCCGGCTGGGTCCCCAGGGGCGCCTCCTGCAGCCAGGGGTAACGGGCGGGAGCTGGAGCCCGCGCCGGCGAATCGGCTCTCCTGGCGGCCGTGCGGTGCGGGGAGCAGGTCTCCTAGGAGCTGCCCGCCGCACCGCCGTCCCGACAGCTGACCGCCATGTTTCTGTTCCCTTTTTTCCTCCCCCTCCTTCCGCCCTTTTCCACAGAACAGCACTTTCCTTATCCCCTCCCTCTCCTTTTCCTACTGCGGGGGCGAGTGGATAAGGGCGTGGGGGTAGGGGCGGGGCGGGGCGCCGCTGAAGCCCCGCCCCGGAGAGGGCCGTGGGCCGCAGGGCCTGGACTCCCTTCCCCCTACCGCCGCACGACCCCCGCGGGGTTCGGAGGCGGATCCCGCCCCGCCTGCAAGCCTCTGAACTGAGTTCGAGTGGCGGGTGCGGCAGAAGCTGAGACGGGAGAAAGCGCTCCGGGCGCTGCTTTGCACCCCTTCCTGCTGGGCTCAGGCTCCTCGCGCCGAGTGAGTTTATTGCCTTGGCCTCAGTCAGGTGGCGACTGCTCCCTGGGGGTTTCGAGAGACCAAAAAAGTGAGGGCGACTGGTTGAAGGTCATTGAAGAGTGTGCCGCAAGGAACGTGAAGTGCATTCCCAGGGTGGAAGTTAGAATTTTCCCACGCGTGACTGAGGGGCCCCGCGGCGGAGGAGAGACCCGTGGGCTGTCGCTTCCCTGGGTCACAGCGCCCCGCGTGAGGCTTCTGCCGAGATTTCGGGACGAGATTGGGATAATCGGTACCCTCTCGCCTTCTAAGTGTTGCCGCTTTACCGACACAGACGCCTGCAGACTCGTTTTGCTCTAACGCAAATTTTGTAAGATTTTTTTGGACAATTTTGTTCTTGGATTTTTTTTTGAGACTGAGCCTCACTTTGTCGCCCTCGGTACAGAAACCTCAAACTCTTGGGCTTAAGCGATCCTCTTGCCTCACCCTAGCAAGTAGCTGGGACTACAGGCACCCACCACAACGCCCGTCTATTTTTAAAGACGGGGTCTGGGGGGGGTCTTGCTCTGGTTCAGCCTGGTCTCGAACCTTAAGCTTAAACTATCCATACCCGTCTGGGCCTCCCAGAGCCACTGTGCCATCCTCTTTGGACGTGTTTAATTTATCACAGTGAGAAGGAGTAAGTAGTTGTTCAGGAAAAGACAAATGATTTGAAATAAAAACTTTTTTACCTCCTTGCAAAAAAAATTTGGCGAATGACTTTACAGATTACATGGGAGGTCAAAATCAGAATTGATAAGAGTGGCTCAAAGGAGTAGAGCGCTAGCCCCGTATGCTGGAGGTGGTGGGTTCAAACCCAGCCCCAGCCAAAAACTACAAAAAAAAAAAAAAAAAGTTTTGGCTCGGCCCCTGTGGCTCAAGCTGGTAAGGCGCCAGCCACATACACCTGAACTGGTGGGTTCGAATCCAGCCTGGGCCTGCCAACAACGATGATGGCTGCAACCAAAAAATGGCCAGATGCGGTGGGCACCTGTAGTCCCAGCTACTTGGGAGACTCGCTTGAGCCCAGGAATTGGAGGTTGCTGTGAACTGTGATGCAACAGCACTCTATCCAGGGTGACAGCTTGAGGCTCTGTCTCAAAAAAAAAAAAAAAAAAAAAAAGTTGTGCTTATCTGGTGAGTATTCACATACTATGATCACTATAATGATTATTTTCCCTGAGAATTACTCTCTCCTCATTAAAATTTGTCATTTTGCTTTAAAGTGTGAGATTAGACCTTGGTCATAAATGCGCTATTGTCAATTTGGCATGACAGTCTGGACAGAAGTTTTTAAAAGGATTTAATACTGAAATTGAGTTTGTGGACTTACTCTTTCTTCCCAAAATGCAAATTAATTATTAGTTTTAAAGTATGTAATATAGACAAGATTCCTCAGTAGGCACATTTTATTAACACTGAAAAATTGATAGTTTACTCCATTTTTCTAAGTCAGTGGTTCTCAACCTTCCTATAATGCTGCAACCCTTTAATACAGTTCCTCATGTTGTGATGAATTAATTTTGTTGCTAGTAGCAACGAAAATAATTTTATGGTTGGAAGTCACAACATGTGGTGACTTGTACTGTATTAAAGGGTCACGGCATTAGGAAAGTTCAGAACCACTGTTCTAATTTTTTTCTTCTTAAATTTGTGTGTGTGTGTGTGTGTGTGTGTGTGTTTTCACCCACAGAAATGAAAAATGGATGAAATCAGAAAAATCAGTAGTGACTTGATTGATTTTTCTTACCTTACAATATAGGAGTTAAGGACTGGTGACTAACAAATCCCAGCACTTGGGAGGCCAACGTGGGTGGATCATCTGAGCTCACAGGTTCAAGACCAGCCTGAGCAAGAGCGAGACCCCCCAATCTCTAACAAATAGCCAGAGGTCATGGCAGGCGCCTATAGTCCCAGCTACTTGGGAGGCTGAGGCAAGAGAATCGCTTAAGCCCAAGAGTTTGAGGTTGCTGTGAGCTGTGATACTACAGCACTCTACTCAGGAGGACAAAGTGAGACTCTGTCTCAGGGGAAAAAAAAAAAAAAAAAGGCTGGGCGCTTGTAGCGCAAGCCACTAAGGCGCCAGCCACATACACCAGAGCTGGTAGATTCAAATCCAGCCGGGGCCTGCCAAACAACAATGAAAACTACAACCAAAAAATAGCCAGGCGTTGTGGCAGGTGCCTGTAGTCCCAGCTACTTGGGAGGCTGAGGCAAGAGAATCGCTTAAGCCCAGGAGTTGGAGGTTGCTGTGAGCTAAGATGCCACAGCACTCTACCCAGGGCGATAGCTTGAGGCTCTGTCTCAAAAAAAGACACTGTAGGAGTTGAGAATTTATTTTTCTCAGTATTGTAATGGTGAGAAAATTAATTTTTTTAACTTCTAATTTTATTTTTTATTATTTTAAAATTTTATTTAGGTTCATCTCCTGTAGCTCAGCTACCAGGGTGCCAGTCACATACCCTGGAGTGGGCAGGTTTGAATCCAGCTTGGGCCTGCCAAACAACATTGACAACTACAACCAAAAAATAGCTAGGTGTTGTGGCAGGCGCCTGTAGTCCCAGCAACTTGGGAGGCTGAGGCAAGAGAATCGCCTAAGTCCAAGAGTTAGATGTTGCTATGAGCTGTGATGCCACAGCACTCTACCAAGGGAGACAAAGTGAGACTCTTCAAAAAAAAAGAAAAAACCCAGAGCGACAACTTGAGACTCTGTCTCAATAATAAGAAGAAGAAATTAAATAATTTTTTTGGCTCAGCACCCATAGCTCAGTGAGTAGGGAGCCAACCACGAATACCAAAGGTGGCAGGTTTGAGACCGGCTGGGCCTGCTGAAACAACAGCGTCAACTACAACCAAAAAATGGTGGGCGCCTGTGGTCTCAGCTACTCAGGAAGTTGAGGCAAAAGAATCACTTGAGCCCAAGAGTTTGAAGTTTCTGTGAACTGTGATGTCACGGTACTCTACAGAGGGCAACATGGTGAGACTCTGTCTCAAAAACCTAAGTAAATAAATAGGGCGGTGCCTGTGGCCCAAAGGAGTAAGGCGCTGGCCCCATATGCCTGGAGGTGGCAGGTTCAAACCCAGCCCCAGCCAAAAGCTGCCAAAAAAAATAAATATATACATAAATAAATATTTTTAAAAATCTGATTTTAATTGCTCTATAGATTTACCCTAGGGTTTCTTTTTTTTTTTTTTTGAGAGACAGAGTCTTACTTTGTTGCCCTCCGTAGATTGCTATGCCATGGCGTCACAGCTCACAGCAACCTTCAGCTCTTGGGCTTAGGCGATTGATTCTCCTTCCTCAGCCTCCCGAGTAGCTGCTACTACAGATGCCTGCCACAACACCGATCTATTTGTTTGTTGCAGTTTGGCCAGGGCCAGGTTTAAACCGCCACCCTCGGTATGTGGGGCTGGTGCCCTACCCATTGAGCCATAGGCACCCCCCAAAAAAGTTAACTTTCTTTGAACTACTTCCTTTGCAATGGATCTTTAGAGCTACTATAGTGTAGTATCAAATTAAGTAGTATCGAATTGCCCAACTCAATGAGCCACAGGCACTGCCCTGCCATAGGTTTTCTTTGCCATTTTCCTCTCAAAATTTTATAGAATGACCTTGTATATTTTGGGCCTAATTTGTTATTTGAGGTCGCTGTTCTTCAGTCTGGGAGCTCAGGATTCGGCAGCTTTCTTTTTTTTTTTTTGAGACAGAGACTCAAGTTATCGCCCTGGGTAGAGTACCATGGCCTCACAGTTCACAGCAACCTCCAACTCCTGGGCTTAGGCAATTCTTTTGCCTCAGCCTCATGAGTAGCTAAGACTATGTGTGACTGCCACAACGCCTGGCTATTTTTTGGCTGTAGTTGTTGTTGTTTGGCAGGCCAGAGCTAGATTTGAACCTGCCAGCTCTGGTGTATGTGTTTGGCACCTTTGGCGCTTGAGCTATATCAATAACTTTCTTAACTGTAATTTTAGGTGCTCAGGACTGGAAAAGATTCCTTTTAATTTTTCTTTTTTTTTTTTAGACAGTCTCAAGCTGTCACCCTGAGTAGAGTGCCATGGTGTCAGCTCACCGCAACCTCAAACTCTTGGGCTTAAGTGATTCTCTTGCCTCACCCTCCCAAGTACCTGGGACTAGAGGCGCCCGCCACAATGCCCAGCTATTTTTTTGGTTGTATTTGTCATTGTTTGGCAGGTCCAGGCTGGATTCAAACCCACCAGCTCCAGTGTATGTGGCTAGAGCCCTAGCCACTGAGCTACAGGTGCCAAGCCTTAATTTTTAATATATAAATATTTAACTGTCAGACGGTGCCTGTGGCTCATTGAGTAGGGCACCAGCCCCATATACCAACCATGGCGGGTTCAAACCCAGCCCAGCCAAACTGCAACAAAAAGTGGCTGGGCACTGTGGCAGGCACCTGTAGTCCCTGCTACTCAGGAGGCTGAGGCAGGAGAATAGCCTAAGGCCCAAGAATTGCAGGTTGCTGTGAGCTGTAATGCCACAGCACAGCACTCTACCGAGGGCAACAAAGTAAGACACTGTCTCTTAGAAAAAAAAAAAAACTTAGGAAAAAAAAAAACTTCCCTCTAAAAAGTGGGAGGGAAGTTAAAAAGCCCAGTGACAATGTAATTATTATGTTCGTTATACCACCATGTTTTCTGTTCAGCTTACATAGCAGACACAAGAATGCATAGGTGGCTTGGTGCCTGTAGCTCAGCAACTAGGATGCCGGCCACATTCGCCCAGGCTGACGGGTTCAAACCCAGCCCAGGCCTGCCAAACAATAATAACAACTACAACAATAGGTTTGAATCCAGCTTGAGCCTGCCAAACAACAGTGACAACAACAGCAAAAAAATAGCCGGACATTGTGTTAGGCGCCTATAGTTCCAGCTACTTGGGAGGCAGAGGCAAGAGAATTGCTTAAGCCCAAGACTTTGAGATTGCTATGAGCTGTGATGCCACACCACTCTACCAAGGGCGACATAGTACGACTTTGTCTCAAAAAAAAAAGGAATGCATAGGAAGAATCACTTAGCCCACTGAAGCAGGCAAGACACATTCTAGCAGAAAACACTTTCTTGCTGCTTTCTGACTAGGCATGCTTACTGCAGATTTCTGTGGATCTGCAATGCAAAGGAGTTGAATGGAAATGTTGAAAAGTTTCTTTTCTTTTTTTTTTTTTTTGAGACAGATTCTCACTTTGTCACCCTTGGTAGAGTGCGGGGGCATCACAGGTTACAGCAACCTCAAACCCTTGGGCTTAAGTAATTCTCTTGCCTCAGCCTCCCGCTCTCACAGGCCCTCCCTACAGGCCCTCCACCCCACAACGCCCAGCAATTTTTAGAGATAAGGTCTCACTCTGGCTCAGGCTGGTCTCCAACCTGTAAAGTCAGGCAATCCACCCACCTCAGCCTCCCAAGTGCTAGGATTACAGGTATGAGCCACCTCGCCCAGCTTTGGTGTCCTTTTTTAATTTTCTGTATTAAAAAAATTGTTTTTGTTTTGTTTTGTTTTGTTTTGTTTTGTTTTTGCTTTTTTTAAATTTCAGCTGCCTTTCAACTCTTCTTAGTTTGGAGGGGTTTGGAGGGGCTTTTTTTGTTTTTTTTGTCCTTTCTTCCTTTAGTGATTCTCTTGCCGGTTGCCTCCCAAGTAGCTGGGATTACAGGCGCCCACCACAACGCCCAGCAGTCTTCTTTCCTGGTAGTAGAGACAGCGCGGGGACTACAGGCGTGTGAGCCACCACGCCCGGCCAGAAAAATTGTTTTTTTGAGTATTTCATGAAACCCTAAGTTTGGAGCCTAATGGGAGAATCTTTAGAGATCATCTATTCTAATTAACTCATTTGAAAGATGACGAAATTGGGGCCCAACAAAGGTTTTTTTTAATTTTGGGGTTTTTTTTTTTGAGACAGGGTCTCACTTTGTTGTCTTCGGTAGACTGCTATAGCATCATAGCTCACGTGATTCTCGTGGCTCAAGTGATTCTCGTGGCTCAGTTTTTTATTTTTAGTAGCGACAGGGTCTTGCTTTTGCTCAGGCTGGTCTTGAACTAATGAGCTAAAGCATTCCTCCCACCTCAGCCTCCTAGAGTGCTAGGATTACAGGCATGAGCTACTGCACCCAGCCCCCAACAAAGTTTATTGAGTCTCCCGCTCTCATTTGTGGTGATTTCGTACTTGAATATTGAGGAGAAACTACTAAATTCATAGATTTTTATTTTGCCGAACAGAATAGCTTGCTCCAGATTTCCTAGGAGAGCCTACATAGCATGAAAATCCCTGTGGCTCAACGGGCTAAGGCGCCAGCCACGTACACCTGAGCTGGCGGGTTCGAATCCAGCCCGGACCCGCCAAACAACAATGATGGCTGCAACCAAAAAAAAAAAAAAAAATGGCCGGACGTTGTGGCGGGCACCTGTAGTCCCAGCTACTTGGGAGGCAGAGGCAAGAAACTCGCTTGAGCCCAGGAATTAGAGGTTGCTGTGAGCTATGATGCCACAGCACTCTATCCAGGGTGACAGCTTGAGGCTCTGCCTCAGAAAAAAAAAAAAAGAAAATCCAAGCCCAGTCTCCACTTTGGGATGTGTAATCTGCATACTTTATAGACTGGCAGGTTATTTGGTTCCAGTTCCCCCTTAATTAATTTCGAAACACATAGTATTTGAAGGGCCAGTGCCTCACACGCATGGTGCTCTTGGCCACTGTTTTAATTAAAATAAAATCAAGAAGGCCGATCGAGGTGGCTCCCACCTGTAATCCCAACACTTGGGAGGCAGAGTGGGTGGATTGCCTGAGCTCAGGAGTTTGAGACCAGCCTGAGCAAGAGTGAGACCTCATCTCTAAAACTAAAGCCGGACTAGCCTGGCGTTGTGGCAGGCGCCTATAGTCCCAGCTACTCGGGAGGCTGAGGCAAGAGAATCACACCTAAGCCCGAGAGCTGGAAGTTGCTGTGAGAGTGCCACAGCACTCTACCAAGGACGACAAAGTGAGACTCTGTCTCTAAAAAAAGAAACAAAACCAAATAGGGCGGCACCTGTGGCTCATAGGAGTAGGGAGCTGGCCCCATACACCAGAGGTGGCAGGTTCAACCCTGCCCCAGTCAAAAACTGAAAAAAAAAATAAATAAAACTAGCTGGACATTCACTTGGCACATGTGGCTCAGCGACTAGGGCGGGTTCAAACCTGGCCCTGGGCCTGTCAAACAACAATGACAACTACAACCAAAAAAAAATAGCAGGCATCTTGTGGCGGGCATCTGTAGTCCCAGCTACTTGGGAGGCTGAGGCAAGAGGATTGCTTAATCCCAAGAATTCGAGGTTGCTATGAGCTGTGATGCCCTGGCCCTCTACCCAGGGTGACAAAGTGAGACTGTCTCAAAAATAAAAAATAAATAAATATAAAATCAACAGACAGTCTGTTGTATTAATGGCATCTAAATGACCCAGCGTATCACAGTCAGTGAGGACAGTTAGCACACTCTTCCCTTTGTGCTCCCTTCTCTTATCTGGCTCGGGGCTCTGTCTCAGCATTATCAGAGTGTGCTCCTCTAGATCTCTTGTAGTTACTCAACACATTCTTTATTCAGCTTTCATTTCTAAACTGACAGGCCAGAAACAGCTAGGGTAGGAGTGAGAAGGACTGGAACAAAGCTCTTCATCTTGAGCTGGCTAAGAATAAATGATCCTGAGAACAATGTCCTAATAGGTCATAAAGAAGAGATGCAGTTAGCACAGGGAAGAAAACAGAGAAAAGACTAATGGGCAGAGTAGGAATAGAGTCTGTATGAGTATCTGAGACATAAGGCCTGCAGCTAGTAGCTAACTTTTATGGGCCCCACTCCCACAGTATTCTTTCCCTAATATTGGGGATTAGTGGCTGTGCTAACTTGAGCATTGCTTTAGAACTTATCTCAAAATATGGCCATTCTCCCTCAGTGGCACTTTTCCACATCCAACTATGATAGCTAAATATGTGCCTAGTTTCCCACCTTAGAGGACTGTTGCCAGTGCTAACTCAAGCTTGACTCTTCCTCTGGACCCCCTTTTCTGGGCCTCAGTTCTGGTACATCATAGCAAATTGTCCAGATTATATGTCTAGAAATAATTTTTTTGTTTTTATTTCAAGGATTTATTTTTTTAAACATTATAGAAAACAATAAAACCGATAATATATTATAAACACACAAAAATAGTTGTCCAATAGGACAGTATGAGCTCTCTGCATTGCTGATGCTGGCCTCAAACTCCTCCCGTCCCATCCTCTAGTCTCGTGCCACTGTGCCTTACTTATATGTTCATTCATATTAATTTTTATGAAAAAGAACCTAAAAATATTGGTATTTTATCCTCTCTGACCACCTGCCACTCTGTTCTCTTGGATGCAACTGCTGCATGCTGGCTTTTATTACAGATTGCCATATATCTCTGAGGCAGAATGTTGCTGCCTCAGTCTCACTTCCAGCTTCGCTCATGCTTCAGAGAATGTAGGTCAGGGACCCTTCCCTTTGAAGTTTTATTGTGTAAAGGTGCTTCATGAATCAGATCTAAGACTCCACCTGGCGGCACCTGTGGCTCCGTGAGTAGGGTGCCAGCCCCATATACTGAGGGAGGTGGGTTCAAACCCGGCCCCAGCCAAACTGCAAAAAAAATAGCCGGACATTGTGGCGGGCAACTGTAGTTCCAGCTACGTGGGAGGGTGAGGCAAGAGAATCTCATAAGCCTAAGACCTGGAGGTTTCTGGGAGCTGTGACACCACAGCACTCTACCAAGGGCAACAAAGTAAGACTGTCTCTAAAAAAAACAAAAAAAAAAAAGACTCCATCTGACACATAAGAATTAGAGACTGCCTAACAATCTCAAGAGTAACACTTAATTTCCAGTTTATATTCAATCTGAGTTCACTGGGCTCAGTGTTGTTTTACATGCCCTAACAAAAAGAGAATTGGAATGTAGTGCTAATTCCCTTTAACATCTATTCAAAATTTGTCCCATTTTATGTTTTTTTTTTTTTTCACACAGAAAAGGAAGAAATGAACTAAAGCAAATATTAAAACTGTGTCTAGGCTCAGTGCCTGTAGCTCAAGTGGCTAGGGCACCAGCCACATACACCAGAGCTGGCAGATTCAAATCTAGCCTGGGCCTGCCAAACAACAATGACGACTATAACTTAAAAAAATAGCTGGGCATTATGGTGGACGCCTGTAGTCCCAGCTACTTCGGAGGCTGAGGCAAGAGAATCGTGTAAGCCCAAAGAGTTTGAGGTTTCTGTGACCTGTGACGCCACGGCACTCTACCCAGAGTGACAGCTTGTGACTCTGTCTCAAAAAAAAAAAAAACTGTCTGTAAAATGGATCAATAGCACAACTATTTAAACACATTTTTGTTGTTCTAGGTTCAGTTTCTTTACCCAAATTCATTCACCTCAATGGTGATAGTGTAATCCATGGGTTGTCACTCCCAAATTAACTTCTCTAGCCTCAAATTTCCCTGAGCTATAGATTAAATCATTCACTATTTCCAGTGTCTAAATAGCATCTCACACTTTATATGTTCAAAATACAACTCTTAATTTCCTCCTACTTTGTCACCACCAAAACCATTCCTTTTTAAGCTACCCCATTTTTTGAAATAGCATCTGCTCAATAAAGAAAGAAAGAAATCTACCGGTTACTCCTTTTTTTTTTTTTTTAAGACAGAGTCTCATTTTATCACCCTCAGTAGAGTGCTGTGGCGTTAACAGCTCACAGCAACCTCCAACTCCTGGGCTTAGGCGATTCTTTTGCCTCAGCCTTCCAAGTAGCTCAGGCTATAGGTGCCCGCCACAACACCCAGCTATTTTTTTATTGCAGTTTGGCTAGGACCAAGTTCAAACTCGCCACCTTCGATATATGGGGCCATTGCCCTACCCACTGAGCCACAGGCGCTGCCCCTCTTTTTTTATTTTTAAGGTTTTTTGTTGTTGTTGTTTGTTTGTTTGTTTTGTAGAGAGAGAGTCTCACTTTTTCACCCTTGGTAGAGTGCTGTGGCGTCACACAGCTCACAGCAACCTCCAACTCCTGGGCTTAGGCGATTCTCTTACCTCAGCCTCCCGAGTAGCTGGGACTACAGGCGCCCGCCACAACGCCCAGCTATTTTTCTGTTTTGCAGAAGGCTGAGCCCAGGTTTGAACCCACCACCTTCAGTATATGGGGCCGGCACCCTACTCAATGAGCCACAGGCAACACCCTCTTTTTTTTTTTTTTTTTTTTTGAGACAGAGCCTCAAGCTATCACCCTGGGTAGAGTGCTGTGGCATCACAGCTCACAGCAACCTCCAACTCCTGGGTTCAAGTAATTCTCCTGCCTCTGCCTCCCAAGTAGCTGGAACTACAGGTGCCTGCCACAATGCCCGGCTATTTTTTGGTTACACCTGTCATTGTTGTTTGGCGGGCCCCAGGCTGGATTTGAAACCACCAGCTCAGGTGTACATAGCTGGTGCCTTAGCTGCTTGCGCCACAGGTGTTGAGCCATTTCTTTCTTTTTTTTTTTTTTTTTTGAGATACCTGTTCTAGCACCCTGAGTAGAGTGCTATGGCAT